>PISX010006585.1:0-96220 GCA_004024625.1 Mellivora capensis | reverse complement strand
GAGTGATGTGGAGCACTTTTTCATGTGTCTGTTGGCCATCTGGATGTCTTCTTTGCAGAAATGTCTGTTCATGTCCTCTGCCCATTTCTTGATTGGATTATTTGTTCTTTGGGTGTTGAGTTTGATAAGTTCTTTATAGATTTTGGACACTAGCCCTTTATCTGATATGTCGTTTGCAAATATCTTCTCCCATTCTATCGGTTGTCTTTTGGTTTTGTTGACTGTTTCTTTTGCTGTGCAAAAGCTTTTGATCTTGATGAAATCCCAATAGTTCATTTTTGCCCTTGCTTCCATTGCCTTTGGCCATGTTCCTAGGAAGATACGCCATCTTAACTGCTTGGGTGCGTCATGCTGTGAGCGACCCGGTGGCAAAAAGAGAAGAGCAAACAGGATGAGGAAGGTTCAGATCTAACTATGCTACATCCAGGTGTGATACTGAATTTAGTTAACCTGTGAGTATTTTCTTTTTTTTTTTTTAAGATTTTATTTATTTATTTGACAGAGAGAGAGATCACAAGTAGGCAGAGAGGCAGGCAGAGAGAGAGAGAGAGAAGCAGCTCCCCGCCGAGCAGAGAGCCCGATACGGGGCTCAATCCCAGAACCCTGGAATCATGACCTGAGCCGAAGGCAGAGGCTTTAACCCACTGAGCCACCCAGGCGCCCCAACCTGTGAATATTTTCTTGACCATGGACTAAGTATTTTCTTGAGCATGGACTAAAAATATCTCATCCTCAAGCAGTTGTTTTGACTTTTAAGCAGAGGATACTATAAGAGGGAGACTCATAAACTCTCCTGAAGCAAAACACTGTATTTGCTTTATGTAAATAGTCCTCCCGAGGTAATCAATAATTAAGGAACCTCAAAATAAAGTAATGTATGAAGCTCTGAATTTCTAACCAAAAAGAATTCCAAAGACTTACCTTTGGAAATGATCTGTCTTTAGGGAGAGATCCTGAAAACACACCAGACACCCTAAGTCCCAGGGCCACTGGGACAATTAAGGGCAAGAATGGAAAGGAAGCACGCTTTGCTCTGAAGTCACACAGACCTGGGCACTAATTGTTTTCTCACAGGCAGGGTGCTTCACCTCTTGGACCTTAGATACTCTCATCTGTGAAACTGTTTCCTCAACCGCCATGAGGCTCAAGTGCAAAGGCAGCCATGAATGAGGGACAGTACCCATACCAATAGGACACCCATGTGTACAAAATATGGCGCTATCTGGCACAAGAACCAACTTCAGACGGTGCCTGACACCCCTGTGCCTTGTTGTACTGTTCATGGAACGATCTTCTGGAAGGTGGTAATCACCAACTGCACCTTAGAGCTAAAGCCAGATGAGAACTTGCTTGAAGGTTTGTTGAGGGAAAGGGGGTGGAGGAGGCAGAGGGCTCAGGACCTGAAACCCTAGGAACCACTCAACTTTACAGGAAGACAGCAAATAACGTTCTTAAAATGGGTTAAGTCAGAGACAGAGGCAAATGTCCTAGAACCTCTGATTGGAATAGGTTGAAGAGAAACACGAAGAGACTCGTGATTTTGTTGCCAACTTGAGGGTACGTAAGTACTAAACTCGTCTATAAAAATAGACACGGATGCTAGCTGTGGTTGGCACCGGGTGGTGGGACCATGGGTAGGCGCATGTGCGATTTTTATTCTTTTGGTTTACACTTTCTAATTCTTCCATAATAAAAATGTGTTATTTCTGCAACAAAAATGTTTATATAAAAAGGAAATATAGATTTTAAGCTTCATATTATCTGTCCAGAAAAACAAGATTTTTTTTTTCCCTGATTACTGGACACAGGAGTTTATAGGTGTCATCTGTGAACACAGGAAATGTGCTTCTTGACCATCAGCAGCTGATGATGGTAGGCAACCAGTGCCTTGACTCTCTTTTGGTAGTTACACGGCCCTACTGCTTCACTTGGGGTGTGTTCTGCTAAGAAGGGATTGGTTGTGTCGAGGGGTGTGGCACAAAGAGCCCTCAGGAATATAGGCCACAGAGCTAATGAAGTGCCCCGAGGAAAGAAAGTCTTACCTATCAGCTATGAATTCTCTCCCCCTCCCACCAAGGCCAGAGACCTGAGGGCACGTGACCTAGGAATGTGCATCCCAAGATAATACTACCTTCAGAGAACTCTACTTATAGGTAAGTAACTCTCCTTTATAGGAGGTATCTTTGTGTGGCAGACTGTTTATGGGAGCAATTTGAATTGAACTTTAAATGAAAAAGGCATATCTCTGTAAGTGGTAATAATTTTAGTCATCTCGCTGTGGCTAGGGGTTGTGGAATTCATTAGCACAGATTAACATATAAAGTGGGTGAGATATCTAATAGCAAACGGAGAGGTTTAGGGGCCTTAATTCATCACTGAATGAACAGCGTGTACAGTATTAGGGACTATGAAATTTTTAATTTACACAAAGTGTCCAAGAATATAGGGAATAAATTTAAACCCAAAACAGATAATGGAGCTATGCCCTGCCTGGCTGGCAAGTTGAATTGTTTTTACACTGAGTGAAGAAAGCTAATTATCCCAAGCACAAGGAGACTGCTAAAAATAATAAGATTATAAGGAATAATTTGCTGATATAATTACAACAAAATTGGGTACACACAATCGTCAGATACATGTATTGCTTGACCTGGGTGAGAAAGTGAAATAAATCCTTCTTCTATAGCCTTCGTAAATTTGTTTTTATCATCTCCAAGTGCTGTTTGCACAGGCAGCACAATTTGCATGTGTAATGTGGCTGTACAAATTGACAACAAGTAAATTATTCAAGGAAATAGGCTGGTCGCGGGTCTGAACTATCTCGCAAAGCCTATTCATTTTGAAGAATCACTGAGACGTGAAGCTCATACATCAACCGTTTTCTGACAATCCTCAGACTTATTGTCTCCTAAAATGTCATTATGGCTATTATTTATGAAGCTAATTCATTTATTAATATATATTTAACTCTGACTTGTCATGCACCTTAGCAGACATTCTGTGCACTGCATATTTTTGAATAGATGAAAGACTTTTGCATGCTTTAATGATTACTGTAAGCTGCTACAGATTTATAGAATGCAGCTTTATTATCTCCTTGCATTAATACCTTTTTATAACTTTTTTTTGCTTAAGGCCATCAAATATAAAAGGCAAATGACATATTCAAAAGATTGTATGGAATAAGATTTTCCAAGAGTTTGTTGAATTTTAGAACAAAATGGGTTATCTGTCAGTTAAGGCCTAATTCACCTAAAAAGATGGGTATACACCAATTATGTTGAATTTTCCTGAAAAATATAGGCAGCAGTTTTTCAAGAAAAAAGGAAGAGATGCATGATTCTTTGAGCTCTTTCCTTCTGAGAAGACAGCTCCCCCTTTTATGTGCTGAGGTTGGGCAACACTTCCCAAGAAAGCTGATTTTTAAGCATCCCTTATTACCTGGGGCCCTGCCTATGCACTTTATATTGTCTTTAGTCAATAAATATGTGTTGCAAGAATGAGTGAGTAGACGAATGACCTCCAGGTTTTCTGATAATGCCATGAATAAAATCAGTAGAAACAAGCATCGACCTAGAATTGTATTTTATACATTTCTGCTTTCTGTGTTAGCACTTCCAACCTCTAGAGAATGTGACTCCCACTATGATTTGGAAATAGACCATATGTATATGCAGTCAAAATACACATGTTATTTTTATAGCTTGCATAAGAATATATCAATACTGGATGTGTATTACTACTTCGAGTTGTCACTGAATAAAGTCACTAGCGTCTTCCACCATATGTGACCACGGCTACTCACGTGTGTGTGTGTGTTGGGGAGGGCCTGAAGAATGGAAAGGAAGAAAAATACAGTTTGAAGTATTCTTCTCTGATTGTGCTTCATGCTGACCATTTAACTATTTACCATTTTTTTCTAACTTAGCATTTCTACATTGGTGTAGACAGAGACATGGAGCTCTACAGCACCAGCCAAGAGGAGGGGCAGGGCTGGTAAACTTAATAATACCAGAAGATCTGAAATCACCTCAAACCAGACAGATGCTTCATTTTAAAGATAAAGATGATAAGAAGACAAAGAAAAATGCCATTAGCTGAGGATTGCGTCGACTGTACGAGTTTTAATAATGTCTCAAAATCACCAACGTTTTTAGATAATTACAAGGTGTTCTAAAAAGTGCTACATAATCTACGGAGAGAGAAAATAGACTAGTGGTTGCCTATGGTTCAGGTGAGGTGGGGAAAAGAAGGAGTGACTGGCTGTGAACACAGGATTTCTTTTTGGGGTGAGGAAAATGTTTTAAAATTGCACAAGTCTGTGAATTGACTAAAAACCACTGGGTTGTGCACTTTAGATGGGCAAACTGTGTGGCATATACATCAAATTTCACTAAAAGTGTTTAAAAACTACTGTTTGACATATGCCCAAATTAAATATTTTACCATATATAAACAACATCATGAACTATAAGTAAGAGGAAGTATCTACTTAGGAGAGTCGCTCACAAATGAAACTAAATGGAAACATAAAATCGGTAATCTTTCCACAAAAGTGTGGGAGAGAGGTCTGCCTTTCAGAACTGTAGCCTTCAACAAGAATGGTATTTATGTCAAGTCATCTGACCGGAGGGAAATATCCCCTGCATCTCACATGCTGACCTAAGCCGCCGAATGGAGTCAGGAAATATCTTTAGTAAACGCATAGGGAGATGCTATATGACATTTAGAATTATTGTATAAGACCAACAAGGCATCAAAGACCTACTTATAAAAGTAATTTTCTTATCTTAAGCATTCTCTTAAAATATCCTGTTAGATATGGAAACCAAACCACACTCATATATACAAAAATATCTTTCTAACTGTGTGACCCTGGCAGGGAAAGTTGATGACATTTTTATTAGTCATATTAATCACATGCTTAAAAGAAAAAAGTCTCACTTTTCCAGCAACCATAATATTTACCTATCTTTATACCTTTTAAAATTTCAGTAACTCCAACTTAGAACCCGTAACCCCCATAACCTTCAAAAAACAAGGAAAATGAAAATTAATAAATGTTCCCTACTGTGCTATGAACCATTAATTGTACAGACTGAAAAGCTTTAGCCTAATAAGAAACATGCCTTCAGCAGAAATGTGAAAGTCATCTGTGATGCTCATGATTTAATGATAAAAATGTGCAGTCAATTTTCAATGAAGTTAAGACCTATAACCCAAGAATATTTTCACTCACAAATTCTCACAGATACCTGAGGAACAACTCAAAGTACTGAAATGTTCTCAGCATGAATTAAATAATTCATCTCAAAAGTGGTCTGAAGATAGAGGCAATAGAATTTCTAGCAATAACAGATGATCAGAGATGGATTTGGCCCATGCTCCAAGAAAGCACAGACATATCGCAAATCTAGCAACAAAATGATTTTATTAGCAAATTTTTAAAGAAGTAGTGTAATATTAGGAATAAAGACATGTTAGTAACATCATTGACCATAAATCTCACCTAAGTTTTGAAAATCAGCTCTTGGTTTAGCTATTAAAGTCCTAAGCATAGGAGTAATCACTCAAATAAACATGTACTTTGTTCTTACTATGAATCAAGCCTGGGGTAGGCATTCAGAAAGATTCTGGGGGAATATAAAGATGACTAAAACACAGTCCTTGTCCCTAAGGAACTTAAAACCATAAGAAGATTGTAATGTGTTTATAAAAAAAATTGCTATTATTCTTTGAGTTATTTACAATGAGCTATGTCTTATGTTTGTAATCAGAACTGAGAACATTAAGATGGGGTTTTTAAAGGCATTTAAATGCTATTGAATGAGGGACAAAGTTTCGTTGGTGTTTATAAGAGAGATCCTTCCCAAAGAAAATTTTCAAGGAAGGGTTAACATAAAAGCTAGGCCTGGAAGGATGGCCAGCATTCAATAGACTGAGTTAGAAAAAGCAATCCAGGTGGAAAAGGTTATGCAAGGTAAAGCTGGAAATAAAAGCAATATAAAGTAATATGTTATGGCTTCAGATAAGGGTGCATGGAGAGGAGAAAAAAAGTGGAATCTTATGTTGGGGCTGCATCATGAGAAGCCTCTACCATGCACTTGGGAATTCAGATTTGGTTGTAAGGTCATGTGTGTAAGGTACTTAGCACACAGTACCAGGTGCATTGTGAGTGCTCAGTATATATGAGCTGCTATTATTATCGTCCAAGGTCTCCAAAGAAGCTGCGGCTGAGCAAGGGTTGATGGCCTCCTAGGTAATCCGTTTAGTGTCCTTTCCATCCTATACATAGACTCTACATGAGTGTTCTTCAAAGGGTAGGTCCATACCATTTTCAGATGGCCCTTGACCCATCTCCACCCCACACTCCTCACATCCTTGAGAGGCATGCGTGACCAGTCAGAAAATTCATTTAGGCAAAGGCCATGTCCTCTTTCCTATCTCTGTTCCTGAGGCTTTGCCCATGTTGGGTATTCAAGAAGTGATTGTTGAATCAACTTTTCTCCCCATTGGGTATGGATACTCCCAGATAAGTGAATAAATGGAAAGCTCAGCCTATGCATCAGGAAAATGGCCTATTCGTTTAGTGACTGATTTTGTCATCCCCGGACATACTAATGATATCGTGTTTCCAGACCTGCCAGGTTCCCAGGCAAGGTATTGTCCTGAGAGACCCTTGCCTGTAACCATCTGTGTTTTAACAACCAAGAGTTCTCCTCCTCCACCCCAAAATACCACACTTACCCAAAAATGGGTATTGTTAGTGAAAGAAGCCTTGCCAAGTGCCTAACATCACACCTGATACACACTAACATTTAGAATTCCCCAAACGTCAGAATTTCTGACTTCCCCACCCATTGGCTCTGGGTGGCTCTAGCCACTCCTTGTAGCTGAGCTCAATTCTTGAAAACCCAGAAGATAGATTTCAGAGCCACATCATCAGTCAAATTTTTCTCTTCCTGCAAAGAACTAAGGGATTGAGGCCCAGAGTCGTCAAGCAACATGACTTTGATGAACACCATAGTGAAGAAGGAGAGAGGAAGAACTTCCGGTTTTCATCTAAATCTTTGCCATCACAAAGGCAGTGAAGCCTGATGATTAAGAGTAGGGATAGGTCAACTATGGCCCATAGGCCAAATCCTGCCCAAATCCCAATTTTTTTAAGTTTATCAGAAGAGAGCCATATCCGTAAGTTTATTTCTTGTCTCTAACTGCTTTCGCACTCTCATAGCAGAGTTGAGCAGTAGCAACACAGGCTGTATGGCCCACAAAGCCCAAAATATTTGCTATGTGGCCCTTTTCAGAGAAAGTTTAATGACTCTGGTTAGAAAGAATGGCTTTGTCAGTCAAAACTGACAAAATCCTTATTCCTGGGACAACTGGGTGGCTCAGGCAGTTAAGTGTCTGACTCTTGGTTTCCACTTAGGTCATGATCTCAGGCTCTGGAGATCGAACCCCACCTTGGGCTCTGTGCTCAGCAAGGAGTCTGCTTGAGATTCTCACTCTCTCTCCCTCTCCCCCGGCCTAATGAACACATGTGCACATGCTCTCTCAAATAAATAAACAAATCTTTTTTAAAAAATCCTATTCCCAACTTGGGTGAGTTAACCTCTTTGCACCTCAGCTTCCTTATCTATAAAATGGAAATAATGAAAGCATCTACTTTATAGGGTTATTGTAGTACATATCCCAAAGCACTAATGTAGGACCTGTAACACGGTAAGCTTATTAAATGTGAGCAGCGATGGTGGTGATGGTGAATATATGGGTAAAATCACCATTCATGGAGCATGATATCCCAAAAAGATTTTAAAACTGGCTTATTGAAGGCCTATGACATAATATAATGTAATATATATATTATAAACTATATATACTATTATGCATTATATATAATATATAGATTATATATGTATAAAATGTACACACATATGATGAATATATAAAATATAGACATATAGATACTAGTGCAAGTAGAACACACATGCACATATACACGTATGTATTACATATATGTAAAAATGAAAAAATAGGTATTAATGAAAATAAAATACATATACATACACACATATACACACACATATAAAATCCAGTGCCAAAAAAACCCAACTCTTTCTCAGTTTCTAGGCACCAAACAACCACCCTCTGATAAAACTGTTTCACCTGATTGTGTGACCTTTGCCCTAAAGGTAAAAGAGCCATCTCATGGAGAGTGAGATTAGGTGGAATTTAGCAATTATTGAACAATTGTTCTTCCTTTGCCATCTGTCTCTTTGCAATCACTCTCTGGCTCCTTTCCTTTTTTCCCACCCAGTGGTGGAAGGGAATCACTGCAGCAGCTGGCTCCCAGTGCTTTCCCTTCAGGGCTCACCGCCTAATTCTGAGTTCTGGGCAAACAGCTCAAACAAGCCCATAAAGTTAAGGGAAATGAAGATGTTGAAATGATTGTGATTCCCAAGAGCCAAAACTGCTTAGGGATGAGAAGTAGGGTACCACCTGCTAACATACTATCCTGCTTATTTATTACATCTATTTATCACATCTCTCTGTGTCCCTGTTCATAATCTTACTCCCCCAAGGGTAAGGTTATTTGACTGTTTTGTTTATCAATGTATCCAAAAGGTCAAAAACAGAGCCCTGCACCTTATAGACACTCAGTAAATATTTGCTGAGTTGAATAAACAGCTCTAGGTTTATAGTCTATGCTGAAGTGTGGTCTAAGACAAGGTCATTGATAGCTTATCCTCATCCCCTGCCTGGCCCCTGAAATAGATTTGAGCCTCTGGAACTCAAAAGATGAGGCCTTTTGGAACTGTTTCAGGAAAGACTGTGAGACTTTGGGCACCAGAAGAGCTGCCCTGGGGTCCAGAGGGAAAAGTGATAAATAATAATAAAAAGAAATAACCCGGGGCACCTGGGTGGCTCAGTGGGTTAAGCCTCTGCCTTCAGCTCAGGTCATGATCCCAGGGTCCTGGGATCGAGCATCAGGCTCTCTGCTCAGTGGGGACCCTGCTTCTTCCTCTCTCTCCACCTGCCTCTCTGCCTGCTTGTGATCTCTGTCTGTCAAATAAATAAATAAAATCTTTAAATAGAAAGAAAACCTTACCAAATGTTGTTAAACTCCACTATCCACCCCTCTTTGAATATATTTCTCTATACACATTCCCAATAGTAATAACTATATTGAATCTTATCAATACCTTGACTTTCTAAGATAAGTGCACTTATTGTTAGGCAATATATAGTTTAATTTTGCATGCTTTGAATTCTAATAAATTGTATTGCACTGTATGCTTTCTTCTTCAACTTACATTTTTTACTCAACGTTGTGTTTTCTGATATTCATTCAAGTGGATGAACCTCCCTGCTGTTCACTCACTTTCCTTTCTCCAGAGTATTCTAGAAACACATTGCACTTCACTTTTTCATTCTCTCTCCCATGACTATTTGGATTGTTATAGTTTTTGCTATTACCAAACCATGCTTCTGGGAACATTCTCATATGTAAATTTATATTCACACGCTTGAGAGTTGCTCTAGAACAGTCATCCTCAAAGTGTTGTCCTCCCTCACAACTTGTGCATCAGAATTTCCTTGAGAGCTCAGTAAATGTAGATTGCCGTCCCCATCCCCAGAGTATCGGATTCAGTAGGTCTGTGAGGGGTCCAAATATTTGCATTGCTAACAAGATCCCAGGGGATACTGAAGCCACTAGAGCAGGACCTCTGTAACTGTAACAAAATTCTGTGAAATTTCAAATAACTTTTTTTTTAAGATTTTATTTATTTGACAGAGAGAGATCACAAGCAGGCAGAGAGGCGGGCAGAGAGAGGGGGGAAAGCAGGCCCCCCGCCAAGCAGAGAGCCCAACACAGGCCTCTATCCCAGGACCCTGGGATCATGACCTGAGCCGAAGGCAGAGGCCCCAACCCACTGAGCCACCCAGATGCCCCTCAAATAACTTTTGATCAATTTATTACTAGATACCTTATGCATTTAGTTGCTTTGTCAATCATATCTTTTAAAAATAAGATTACATATTTTTTCAAATGTTTGCTGCTGGAGTGGAAAAACACAATTGATTTTTGTATGGCAGTCTTCTAGACAACAACTTTGCTTAATTTCAAATTGGTAAAATCCAGACTACCTTCCTATTTCTCAACTACAGCAAGTATTGCAAGATGCCGGAGCAACATCTAGAGAACCCTTAGAAAAAGATTTGGGCCCCTTGGTCAAGTTTTCACTCATATATAAAAGCCAAAGGAAGGAGAGTCAATTATCATATGGTTTCATTTATTTGTGGAACATGACAAATAACATGGAGGACATGGGGAGATGGAAAGAAGAAGGGAGTTGAGGGAAACTGGGAGGGAAGATGAACCATGAGAGACTATGGACTCTGAAAAACAACCTGAGGGTTTTGAAGGGGTGGGGGGTGGGAGGTTGGGGGAGCCAGATGGTGGGTATTAGGAAGGACACGTATTGCATGGAGCACTGGGTGTGGTGCAAAAACAATGAATACTGTTATGCTGAAAAGAAATAAACACACACACACACACACACACACACACACACACAAGCCAAAGGAAGGATATTCTCAGATCACAAAGTTTCAGACTCTTCCGCAGCTTGCTGGAGGCCATACTCCATAATATTAGGATCTGAATTAGAATAAAAAAAATGAATGGAAATGTTACTGCTGAGATGAATCTGAGACAACCACTGTTCAGTAAGAAGCAAATATGAGCTCAAACAAGAAGGCTGCTTCTGCTATCTGGTTCAAGTGACTTAAAAAAAATAGCAATGCACAAAATAGATACATATTCTAGAACATTTGGAAGCTTACATTTAAGAAATGAAGGAGAGGATGGGACACCTGGGAGGCTCAGTCAGTTAAGCATCTAACTCTTGATTTTGGCTCAGGTCATGATCTCAAGGTCTTCGGGTGGAGCCTGCGTTGGGCGGGCTCTGCGCTCAGTGGAAAGCATGCTTGAGAGTCTCTCTCTCCCCTTCTTCTCCCTCTGCCGCTCCCACACCCACCTGCTCTCTCTCTAAAAAAAAAAAAAGAAAGAAAGAAAAGGAGGAGAAAGTGGAATCCAGTATGCAAAACCGTGTATCTTTCACACAATGAAGTTACGAGCCTATTGTTTGTAAGAGATACACTTGGAATTCTAGACACCAGGGAATGGTGTTACATTTAGCTAATGGTGTAGAAATTCAACTTGTTTTAAAAGCATCAAAGGAGATAATATTGTACATGGAATAAAAGGTGTATAGAGAAGACACCACAAAGAGTATTAAAAAAAGGGACTTAACTATAGGTAATGATTATAATGAGTATAGTTATATAAATTCCCCATAGGCTTGTATGGAATTAAAAACCTTAATAATATTTTACTTAGGATTTTTTAAACCAAAGCACTACAAACATGATTAGAAATAAAACGATGGTGACATGATGCACAGAAAGTCTCCTGAAGGGAACAATGTTACTTGTGGGAGAATGTTTCTGAAGATTTTGCTTTGTACGGCAGAGGCCACAGAAAGATATGCTTAAATTGACTACAAAAAAAAAGTTTCTAAATCTCATTTATTTTATTTATCTATCAAATACTTATATGTGCTTATCATGGGCCAGCTATTATTTTAAATGCTTTACAAAAGGGAACTCACTCTATTAGGCAGGATCCTGGCAGGAAACAGATGGCACACTCAAATGGGGTAAATCGAAGTGAATTGAACAAAAGGAATATTTACAAAGGTGTGAGTGGGATTTAGAAAAATGCAGCCCGGACTGTACAGCCCGCTGCTCTAGCTCACAGCAGCAGGGAGCCTCTCCACCCCTGGACCTGCCTGAAGGCGCAAGCAGAGAGCACGGTTAGAGAGACCCAGAGAGGGGCCCCCGTGGGCAGGTGGCAGACAATCCTAGCAACCTGGCAGTGAGGGAACAAGAAGAAAACCCCAGCCTCATGTTCCTCCTGCCTTCCATCAGCCAAACAGGACAGAAAACCAGAGGGGAAAGAGCTCAATGTTTCCAACTTTATGGGTCAGCCTCCAAGGGTCCAGAAGCAGGATGGAGAAAGGTCAGAAGAGGATCAGGGGAGGCAAAGAGAAGATCCTCAGAACATTCATAATAACCCTATGCAGTAGCTACTATTGATGGTATGTGTATGTGTGTGTATATGTATATATATTCATATATATGTATATATGTATATATATATATATATCTCACAACTGATGCACAGAGAAGTTAAGTAACTTGCTCAAGATTGCACAGCTGGGAAAGGATAGATCCAGGATTTTAACCCAGGCATTCTGGCCCCACCATACAATGCCTATCTCTCTTATCATTATTATATTGTAAGCTTATATATCTTATTATAGTCATTCTCTATTTTTTTTTATTTCTCCTAATACTGTCTGATATACTGGCATTTAAAGGGATGGAAAAAAGGCCATTGTAAGAGTCACTTCTGACTTTTTTCTACCACCTGTTAAAGGGCTGGGAGGCATTTTTATGTTATTGTAGACACTTAACTACCAAGACTCCCATTATGATTCATAGATCATTTTGAAAATTGAGCAATTTTCATGATAGGCATACTTCCCAGCAGCTTTTTAGTATACTTGGGAAGATTATAGCCAGAAGAAACACAGGAGGTGAAAATTTGGTCTCATTTATAAGTATTCAGTTATAAATGTGGATTGTGGTTTCATTAAATTCATATACTTGAAGTCTTTTTAATTTTCCAATAGAATTGTAAGAATCTGGCAATTCTTAATAATCAAGGTATAAATCCTTTCTAAGTTTTTTTTGGTAAATAATTTCAAATATGAAAATAACAATCATGAGTTTAATATAAAAGAAGTGTGTTCCAGCAAATAAACTAAAGCATATTTCTAGAGAGAAAAACATGTTTTCCTGATGATTTTTATCATCAGCTTGACATTCTCTTGAATAAACTACCTACGAGGAGGTTCAGAATTAGGAACAAGCACAAGGCTAAAATGAATGTCAAATCCAACACTGGTTTTTTGAAGGTTTTTGCACTGTCAATGCTTTTTTTATTTTTCCCTAAAATTTTAGCCCTTCTCTATCTACCCTGCTGCCATTTTGTACAGCTGCATTTTGCCCCACTTGTATGCCACATGCTCTATGTCCGGGGGCTCTAGCCATCTCCCTCCTCCCTGGAGCACACCTTTTCATACCCCCATTTCTTTTCATTTTGCTCTTCTGCCTTGAATGACCTTCTCTTAAATGTGGTAATTCCTGCTTTCCCTTTGGGAGTGCAAATGCTACCTTCCACGAGACAGCTTTCCCACCTCAACAGCAAAGAGATCTTCACTCCCTTCTAAGAGCTTCTGGGGTCTTGTGTCCATCTCTCTTCAGAAGCCTTTACTAAATCCTATTAACTTTACTTGTTTGTATCTCTTTGTATCCACTGAACTGTGACTTCTTGAAGGCCAAGGCTATAGACTGCTAAGGAGTTTTCAAAAAGTTGTTGAATGATCAATTGTTACTGAACCAACTAAGAAGAATTAAGCTCTATGACTCTTGACCATCATACAAGAACCAGAAATCCCTTCAGAATCTATTTATGCTTTTCTTTGTCTGCCACCTGCAGGAAGAAATTTAGAGGCTAGCCTAATAGCATGAAAAATAATATCCATCCTGCTTTGCATTTAACAATACTAGGTTCTATGAGTTAAATACATGTCTGGTATAGTTCTTCAGTAGGTACATTTAACACTTCTTATGAGAACCAAGTTTCCCAAATTATTAATAGCTTCCTTAGTGTTCAATTTCTTATAACAATGCCCTCAGTAAATTCATTTAACTTTAAATATACAAAAAAATTATATCCGTACTCAAAATATTAAAAATGTCTAGGTATTATTTCTAATTACCTTCCTCTGAATAAGTTGTAAAACTAGAATATGAGATGAGCCCATATCATCACAAATGGGTATGAAATTTTGATATAAAAAATATTCTTCCGGGACACCTGGGTGGCTCAGTTGGTTAAGCGGCTGCCTTTGGCTCAGGTCATGATCCAGGCATCCTGGGATCGAGTCCCACATCCGGCTCCTTGCTCGGCAGGGAGCCTGCTTCTCCCTCTGCTTCTGCCTGCCACTCTGCCTGTGCTCGTTCGCTCTCTCTCCCTCTGTCTCTGACAAATAAATTTTTTAAAAAAGGTATTAGATTCTCCTTTTAAAAAAATATTCTTCCACACCCTAAGTGTTGTAACAGTCACATCTTTGTTTTAAATTTGTGTGTGAGAACTAGTCTTTTTAAAAGAGTGAATCTCTTCCTGGATCTCTTTCTGGGTCTCGGGTGCTTCATCCATAGGTGTTAACTTCAAAATGCTCCAATCTGAGCTTTCTGTGGGGTCCACTCCACTGCCCACCCAGTTTCTCCAATTATCATTACCCACACTGCTTCTTTAAGTTCCGTTTATATTGAAGCAATCATTTCTTTCCTTTTATCCCCTCTACCACTGACTCCTGACCATTCCTCCCTCAGTTTATCTCGGAGAAGAACAGAGTGAGGCCAAGTTTACAGATCACTTAGCTTCTGCATATGGTGTTGGAGCTGGAGAAGTAACAGAAAGTAACAACCTTCCCTTTTCCCAACTTCCCAAGTGCATCATGGTGGAGATGAACACTCAGTAGGGAAGTGTAACCTTAGTCTACTTGAGATGTAGTTCAGTGAAGATCTTTCACTGAGAGAGTCTTTTCATTTTTCCTCTCTGTGGCCAGACTGCTTCCCAGCATTACTCAGCAACTGAGATACTGTATATGGGAGTGTGTTTTAATCCACGAAGCATAGGAGGAAAGCACTGTCCTTATTACCAAAACTATGAGTGAGCAAGGATGTGCGTAGACGTTTTTGAAACTAGATTTAGTTCATGTAAAGAAAAATGTTTCATCAAGACAGCTCAAAATGCAATTTGAGGACTTAAAACTCAGTCATATTTTTCTTGGTTTACAGAACTATATTCTTCTTTCCAGAGAATCTGTGTCTTAAAAAGTATTATCTAAATCTTCACTTAAGTGAGCTAATGAGTTGGAATCTTTTGCTAAGTTATGAGTTTGACTTTCTAGAATTTTCTTCCCTTTCATCTGCCATGTGGTATACATTAATTTTTAATAATGTGAATTAAAATTAATTTTGCTTTGGCAATTTGGAACAATTTTATATCATCTCTTGAGGTCATTGGAAATGCCTTGCAGTAGAACAAACTAGGGCTGGGAGACACTAATCTAGACTAATGTTGAAAGATACCAAGTCAGGAGGTACCTGGGTGGTGCAGATGGTTAAACATCCGACTCTTGGTTTTGGATCAGGTCATGATCTCAGGGTCCTAAGATTGAGCCCCATGGAGGGCTCTGCACTCAGTGTAGAGTCTGCTTGAGATTTTCTGTCCCTCTCCCTCTGTGCCTCTCCCTGCTAGCACTCACTCTCTCTCAATCTCTCAAGTAAATAAATAAATCTTAAAAAAAAATAGATACCAGGTCAGGATTAATCATGTGATTCTGTGCTTTCTATCACAAAATAGAGTGCTACCAGTGGTTGAGTTGCAAATAATAGTTAATCCCAATGTACTGAAACTAATATTTCATTCCTTAATGTATCTCTGAAGTTAATTCTCATGATGCAACTATGACTCATTTTCTTCTTATGGCTTATAGTTTTTATTTGGATGTTAATAGTAAATGAATTATAGCTCATTTGCTGGCTTTTTAAATTACAGGCAAAAATCTACCTCATGGTTTACTCAAATGAACAGTCCTAATATTTTAAAGAAGTAATTTACAACTAACAATTTACAACAAGATAGGTTTTGCTCTTAAAGAAAAAAGCATGAGATGAATGATAAGTGCTTAGAGCTTTCCTTTGTTCTTAGCATGTTGGCAATTCTTGTCATTAATAACAATTCTTGGCTTTAATGTGGCAAATTTCATTTTGGATGTTCAAAAGACTTTAGAAGCTTTTTTTTTTTTTTTTTTTTTGGTTATTCTGCTCAGCATTCCAGAGCCCTGGGTGTTCCACCTCAGAAGAAGAAATGGAGTTTTATTAGGAGTTAAAAGTAGTTTTAGGATCTAACATAAGACAGCAAACCTTTTGGAGGGGAAATAAAGATTACACCAAATTCCAATGGATTCTTCTCTACCTCTATCCCTCTATCTCAGGGAAATACTTCTCTTTGAGCCTAGAGGTGAAAGAAGCAAAGATGACCCTTTCTTTACTGCTTAGGAATGAGGTGAATTATTCCACCATATGCAAACCTCAAAATCCTTCTGTCTATGAGTCAAGGGTAGGTCAACATATGAACTATGAGTTGGAAATTGTTGCTCAATGAGTCATATTCTCAAAGTGGTCTTTTTTTTTCCCCCTTGCTGATAACTTGTGTTCTCTAAGCTATAATTTTCTACTGAGAAAACTGTGGGCCCTCACCTCTGCTTGAATGAGGACTTCTTGGAGGCTGAAGTTTTACTTTTTTTCATCTTTATGTATTCAAGATCTAGAACCTGGCACAGGGGAATTCCCTCTTTCTCTTTCTCCCTCTCTCAGGTACACACACACACACACACACACACACACACACACACTGATTCCAACTGAACCAAATGAATCAATGCCAGTAAACCATGGAGAAATGTAAACCCTTCAGCTCTGTAAATAACATTATTTCGCAAAGTACAGCAATAAATTGAATCAGGGCTAATTACCCCTGTTTCTTACTAATGGTTAATGAATTATACTGCTTATCATCTCAAACAACCTAGTCCTTGCTATTACTTGGGGACCCTCTCTAGCTTTCCCATACATCTCTCTGTTTCCTTAGCAAGAAAGCAGTCTCTGCCATTTAAGGCCCAGGGAGTATGTCTGTAGAGTCTACACTGGATTCAGCAAAGACGACTGCTACTTTCTCAATTCCCTGAAATAGTCAACAGATACAGCAATTCTGTGGCTTTCCTATGGCCTTGGCAGACACAGACAAAATGCTCTAGGACAGGACCTAGTCTTATTTTTCCCTTTGCAGCTCGACAGGATCTTGTCATTTTTAGTAACAGCTTTTGAAAACATCAGGAACGTTAAAGACAAAGGACACATGTGGTGATGAAATGGAGGGTAGGGTTGATTCGATGTCTTGTAAGTGGATTAGATGCGAAAATCAGATGTTGCCAGATTATACTGGATGTTGAAGGCATTGAACTGGCCAAACAAAATAAAAAGAACCCTGCGTCGGCTCTTGCCTATGTAATTTATTCCTGTGTAGTTAACAGAAACATTGCTCTTCCAAATTTCCAGGTTAATCTTCAATTTTGTAATTACATTAATAATTAGTATAAATTACCATAATTAATTGAGAATTAATTAACACAGCTGAGTATTCTTTATTCAAGAATTTTAAATATTGGGTTGCCTGGGTGGCTCAGTTGGTTAAGCAGTCAACTCTTGATTTTGGCTTGGGTCATGATCTCAAGGTCATGAGATCGAGCCCAGCATGGAGCCTGCTTAAGATTTTCTTTCTCTCCCTCTCTAATAAAAATAGAGAGAGAGAGAGAGAATTTTAAATATTATAGTGTTCTATGTAAATAAGCTAAAGATGATGATTAGACCTGAAATATCACAAATTGTAGAAACCATTCATCCTTGGATATACCAAGGATACACTTTTATCTTTTATTCCTTTAAGGAGAAACAAAAGAGGGTATTTCCAAGCATGATTTTGTCATTCTAAAGCTATATTTCTTTCTTAGATGATAGGACAATTATTAGTGATTAGAGTCATAACTAAAAATATTCCCCAAATCCTAAAAATACATAGGAATCATAACTATTGCCTTAGTTACCTCAAGGAAATGAGACTGAGGATGGCTCTTCTTTACTAAGATATAATTCTGTGTCATAACTCTGTATCTGGGGTATAACTCACATGTCTAAAGTCAGGGTGTAATAGGGATGCAGGACATGAATTCCACTCATGACAACACAGTAAATTATTTGATGTCACTATTTAGCCTCTGGATATGCCCCAGATGGAATATAATTTATTTAGTCTTTCTAAATAGATTTTCTTTGGTTTGGCTATAAAAACTGTAGTTTATTAATGAGATACCTATCTAAAGAGAAACCTCATATGTATTAGAACATTATAGAATTGCATCAAGTTCCCTTGAAACCTAGGCTAAAGATCCATTCTCTTTTTTTGGTCCACTTGAAAAAGTGGAAGGGACTGTGAGGTGCCGAATGCTGAGACTGGCTAGGGAAATGAGAAGTCCCTTCCTCATTGATCCAAGAAAGGTATGGTAGCATCCCAGAGAATGATATTAAGCCAGAAATCACACTGAGAGGATTATGGGGGAAAACCAGACCAGTAAGAGCCTTGTCATCCAACACAAAAGACCGCTCAGCTGCGCTAAGAGAACAAAGATATGGGGGAAGTTCTAGTTGGGTCCTCCTCCAGCGCCCTCCCCGCCCCACCTTCCTCCCACCCATTCTTTAAATACACGAATAATTTGGGAGGCTCTGAAATCTGGGTAAGTTGAAGCGAGCAATACCAGGATACTCTCGCCAGGCTCCTAGGCCCTCCAGATCCACACAAAAGCCAGTCAGGTGCCAAGTCCCAAGAACCAGAAGCTTTAGATCTTGTTTAGATCTTGTCAACCAGAATGGAAGATGAAGGGGACAGTCAAGAGAGGGTGACAAGGGGTGCCTGGGTGGCTCAGTGGGTTAAGCCTCTGCCTTCGGCTCAGGTCATGATCTCAGGATCCTGGGATAAAGTACCACGTCGGGCTCTCTGCTAGGCGGGGAGCCTGCTTCCTCCTCTCTCTCTCTCTCTCTCTCTCTCTCTCTGCCTGCCTCCCTGCCTACTTGTGATCTCTCTCTGTCAAATAAATAAATAAAATCTTAAAAAAAAAAAGAGAGGGTGACAATTCAGGGTTGTCACAGTTGTTTCCGATGAGGCTAATAGCTTGCGGTTGGGATCCAGGTTTAGACCCTAGCTTTACAGCGTACTAGCTGTGTAACTTCACCTCTGTAACTCTGAGTTTTATCATCGATACAGTGGGGCTAACAACAGTACCTAACTCAGAGTTATTCTCAGAATACAAATAACAACGGCTCACATTTACCAAGCATTTGCTGTGTGCCTGGCATTGTGCTAATGTCCTGATGTTTGTTATCTGTCTTCATCCTGTTATTACCCTCCTCGTACAGACGAGGAAACTGCAGCTTGGAAAGACTGATGACCTTGACCTAAAAAGTGGCAAAGCCTCAAGGGGAAAAAAAAAATTCCATGTAGTACATGACACAGTGCTAGCATCGCTAACCAGCCAAAACAACCATTATCATACCCACATATCTATCTATCTATCTATCTATCTATCTATCTATAGATATATCTATATATCTATAGATATCTACCATATTATCATGCCCACATATCTATCTAAAAGTGTTGTGCCATCAAATACTCCAGCAAGAGCAGAGGGAGGCATGAACCTGCCATTATCGTTGGGGCGGGATAGACAGCAGCCCCAGCTGGGGCTAAGACAACACTAGCATTTTGCACTGTGCTGTAGAGATTAGTCCATGGAACCTCTTGAGCACAGATCTCAGGTTTCTGCCTTCTGCTCTAAAAAATAAAACATTGGACTGAGAGGGAGGAACATTGTGTTCTAGTCCCGTGGTTGAGTACACCTTGACTGCATACCCAAGCAGAGGCAGGTTAGTCGTGTGACATCCCAGAAGATCAACAATCAGGGCTTGTTCCTACCTGATGACTTTTCTCTCAGGAGTGGGCATCACTGGAGAAGAGAATCTCTGCTCCAGGACATGCGGGTGGGTGTCGGACATGACAGAGCTCTTCCGGTCCTCCCCTTAGCCAAAACGTTATCCAAACTGGTACAGACATGAAGGGAAAAACTGAGAATATCGATCTTATTTTTAAATTCTCTTCATTTCTTAGATTGAGATGAACAACCCATTCAGCTGAAACAGCCAGTGTAAAAAAGAGATTGCTTTCATAAATTGAAATTATTTTAAACCAATAAAGTGTAGAATGCTACATTTCCCAGTATGTTATTTTTGCCATCATTTCTCCCTCAGGGGCTGGCCCCCAGAAATTTGAAGAGAAAAAAGCATTCTTGTGAAGATGGGTTGTCTCATATCTTCCACAAAATTACTAGAATCCTCTCTGAACAATTCCATAGGTGAGCCTTTCATCAGTGACAAAGGAAATTCAGAACAGCAAGAAGATGATATTTTCTTATAGAACCTAGCAAGATGAAGTGTAAGGATTTCAGCTGTGTAGTTCCCATTAGAGTTAACAAGAGTTGTGCTGTTAAAACCTCCTCATGACACTTTGCATTATATCCTGGGAAGTCTGAAGAAGGTGCCAAAGGATCATCAAAATACCAGCCTCACTTTGATAAACTTGTCACTAGGTAAAATAAAATACGTGTATGTTTGCTTCTTTTTCTCTGAAATATGAAGTAATTATGACTATATAAAAACTTTTACCATAACTAATTAACTAGAAGCTCCTCATAAACTATGTGTCGACAGCACCGTATGTCTAATTATCTTTTTTCGCTTCAGAATTGTGATGTTGAATAATGAAGAAAACATTACCTGATGAAGTCTTTTATTTTATGATGATATCTCTGGAGACAGAGGAGACACAAAGGCTTAAATGCCAGCTTCAATTACATCTTGGCCTTGGCAAGCTTTCAGCTGGTTTTGATTTGCATGGAAACCACATTATTTTAAAAATCTCAGAGAAAGGGGATAGAGGGGAGAGGAGGAAGGAAAAGGAAGGAAGGAAGGAAGGAAAGAAGGAAGGAAGGAAGCAAGGGAGGAAGGAGAGGGGGGAGGGGAGGGGAGGGAAGGCTATGAGTGAGGAAGGGAGGGAAGGAGTGGGGAAAGGATTATAACAATTAAAAAGTGGCCTCTATAGCCATTCAAGCACTCTCAATCCTAGGCCTGAGAAACCCTATTCAAATGTAGACAGTCAGGCCGTAGCTGTTTACTTCCAGTCTATTCTGTTGGGCATTGTGGCTTGGGTTTTGCCAATTCCATTAAAATGTCTCTTCTCCCCCTGCTCCATAATGAACCACTCTAACTCAAACCAGACAAGCATGAACTTATATTACAGAAACAGGAAGATGGGCATTTTTTTTTGGCGTTGGTTATAATTTTTTTAACTTTTGAAAACCATGGCTCAAATCCATCCCCGCAAGCACTTATGTGTAGGACTAGACATGCTAAAGGGGGCATTTTTCAGTCCTTGCACATTCCTAAGCCTGTGTCCACCTTCCAAGTATTTCTCCATTTCTGTCAGAGCTCAGGAATATATTTCAAGCCAAGGGTTGGCTATTAAGCCATGCTTTCTTTGCACATGAGGCCAACCCTGTCTTTGGATACTCCAGGCAAGTCCATTAAAGTCTGGGAGATCTGCAGGAGGGAGGGATTTGAGGAGTACTCAGCTACAATTGGGGTTCCCCACAGGACTGATCTCTTCTCCCAGTGGTCCATTTGTTTGATGTTTTCATTCTTGCGTAGTTTGTTGGAGTCTTCTAACACAGTGTTTCCTACACTACGATGTAAATATCAATCACCTGGAGTCTTGTTAAGCAGATTTTGCTTCAGGATCTCTGAGATGAGACCGGAAGTCCTGCACTTTTATCAAGCTTCCAAGTGATGCTGGTATTGCTGGTCCATTACCAGTATTACTTCGAGTAGCGAGGGTTCCACTCCTGAAACCAAGCTCCAGGACTTTCTCCCCCCAAAATAAATCCTTTCTCTTCCTCCGCAGTTCTTATCTGAAATCTGGAGCTCACAGGGTGACAATACTCAGTATTGATCTTGGTACAAGGCAGCCTCATTCTTGTCTGATGGTTAAATGCTTCCCGTGTATAAGGCTCATCTTCCCAAGTAGATTCCAAGCTCTGCTTCCTCCTCCCTTCGCCTTCTGACAGCTGCAACAAGAATTCTCAAATAAGCTATCAAGTTCTAGCACTGGATAGTAGACCTTACCCACCACCCAAATCCCACCACCTAGTCCTCAAACAAGCCAAACAGGACAAAAATACAACCAGCAACTGATTCTTTTTTTTTTAAGTAGTATTTTTTTCAATGTTTTAAAATTTTATTTATTTATTTGAGAGAGAAAGAGAGAGAGAGAGAGAGAGAACGCACCTGCGAGCAGGGGGAGGAAAAGAAGGAGAACGAGAGAATCCAAGCTGACTCCATGCTCAGCACGGAGCTGGACTTGGGGCTCAGTCCCATGTCCCTGAGATTGTGACCTGAGCTGAAACTACCAGCCGGACGCTTAGCTGACTGAGCCATCTGGGTGTTCCCTAGCAAATAATGCTTTATTTTCCTCTTCCCTGAAGAACTCTACCAACTTCCCCCTCATTGCCTACTCCATCACTCTGATCCCAGCTAAACACCTTAAGACCCTAAGAAAAAATAAAAAGTATCTTTTCCTCATTAAAAGAAAGTGGAAAATCTTATTTTGATGAATTTTTAATGAATCCCATTTATTATCTCTTATTATCCTCTTCCAGCCAAATGGGTTGAATTTAGAAGCCCCTCATCCAACTTCAAAGAAAAATAAGTCATCTGGGTTTTTTTTTTCCTGCTATATTCCATCTTTGTGTAATACCTTCTGACCTCCCCACCTCTTCTTTGCCTGCCCATTTATACACACACACACACACACACACACACACACACACACACAGTGGGTCCAATGTAAACCCGCTTCTCAGTCAGACTTCCCTCCTCACTACCACACCCTGAGGAGTGTCGCTCTCCTCACAGATTGTAGAACTACAATTATATGAGGAATGTATTTGGCCATTCATTGTGTAGTATCTTGTCTCATTTTTCTTGCTTTTCTTGGCCTGCTATTTAAATGTTTTATTATTAGTTCATTTTAGACATATTTATATCTTATCAAAAAATGCTAGATTAAAATTTGCTAAAGAAATCCCATAAGACCTATACCTCTGCCCCTCTTTGGGTCTAGCATTCATTCATCCACTTGACAATTTTGGAGCACCATAAAAGTGGAATGATTGATTAATAACAGAAATAAGGTGACATAATATACATACATAATTGAATATAATACCGGATACTTCACAATCCAAGTACTTTCACATATAACATCTCATTGCCCTTGTGACACCCTTCTAAAGCAAATGGAAAAAGGTAATATGTCATGCAAAGCATTTAATTAGTAAATTCACTTTGACAGGGTTTAAAGTTAAGATGTGGGGGAAAAAAGATATAAAGTGGAATAATGTGAAATTTAACTATGACATGTCAAACAAACTCTTCAAGCAGATACATAAAAATACCAAAGAACAATGATTCAAAAACTAAACAACAGTGGGTCAATTTATGGCTTATTTAACCAAATCAGCAATCTGGAAAGAGTACCTCTTAAATTTCAACTGAAAGCTTGACAGAGAGTAAGACAGCCTGGCCTCCATGGTTAATAAATTCCATAAGTAGAGAGCAAACATTAAAAATGCCCCGTAGCTCAATGTCTTCAGCCAAAAAGAACTAATCCAATTGACTGAGACCAAAGAAGACGACAGGGATGTATGGTTCCAGAATGTCTCTGAGGTATTCAAAACCAAGTCAATTTAAGGACTTGTAAGTTAATAACGAGGACTTTACACATAATCCTGTACCGTACAGGTAGCCAGTGAAGGTTTTTTACAACCAGAATAATGGGATTTTCATGCTTGGTGTCAGTCAGAGTGTCAGTAACTGTGTCCCAGACCAAGAGAAGTTCCTTGAGCAGTCAATTAGGAGAGTCCCCCAGAATTCCCGCATGTGGGTAGAGCGCAGCATCCTAGAAAGTCGGGAGGTCATAAGCACATGTCGAGGGGTGAGCAGTGGATGGCAGCCATAGGAAAGGTTGGTTTCTTGGGCCTTTAGAAGTGTATTTGGTAAATAATGAAATAGAAAGCCTAAAAGATATGTCAGGATCAAAGATGAAGTGCAAATTCATAATAGAAATCTTGGGAGCTAACAACCTTCAAGCTACTGTTCTGGGCAATTTATGGGTTTGCAGTAATGGTGAGAACCCAGAAGCAATAAGAGTTTCTTCTTGGTGTGATTCGTCATCAGTTTTAATAGTTAGAGAATATCCGGAGGTTAGGTGGTCAGAGAATGAATTTTACTTTCAAAGGGGTGAAGGTGACTACTTTTTTTCATACTACATAATGTTAGATGAATATTTTAAATGCACTGATTGAATTCCTTTTTTCAAAAAATTGGTCCCACAGCTCTGTGTGTGTGTATTTTCACTTCTAGCGGAACTAGTATAAATGTAATGTAAGAGCTTTACAAATTTGATACTGACAGGTTTCAAAAAATAAAATAGGACAAGCAAGAAAACCATTAATTGGACATCTAAACTGTACAAATAATAGGTACTTAACATGCCTTCTTTCATTCTCATTTAATATTACTATTTAATATTTTAACATTTAATGGTATCAGCTGTAAGCACAGACTAGGAAAGGGAAGCTCAGGGAGCAGAGTGCGCTGCGCTAGCTCCCGACCCCTCGAACCTCATCTATGGACCAGCAACGCCAACATCACTCAGAAAATGATTGGAAATGTAGAATCTACAGCCCCACCCCAGACATACTGAATCGGCATCTGTCTTTATCACTAACTGCAGCGTTCCAAAAGATCCCTTCTATGTGTCACTTGAATGTGTTCCCATAGAAAACTTGGGGGAGGAGGCAGACCAGTGATGTGCCCAAGCTCAGGGCTTGCCAACTATCCCTGTCTCACAAATGGGCAGCAGGCGAACAGCCCCAGGAAGTGTATACATACCTCTGTGTAGCATAGAGAAGTGTCATACAGTGAAAAATGAAGAAATGAGATGTCTTTGGCTGGCTCTGGCAAGGAGCACGGGAGCTCGTGGGCTCTCAGGAAGATTCACTCCACAAAAATATACTGAGGAACGATCGCCTATTATGAAAAGAGGACAAGACAGTAGGTTCTGGAGCCAGACTACCTGGGTTTAACTCCAGGCCTGCTTCATAACCTTGAGTAATTTAATCTCTTTATCCCTTGGTTTCCCCACTTACAAAATGGGAGCACTAACTGTGGGGAGGCGTACAGAAAGTTCAGTGGATGCCAATGGTCATCATTACCCACATTATGCTGTGGACCTTGTACTGAGTGGAACAAGACCCATGCGCCTTTGCCATCCCATCAGAGAGCTCAGCTTGTAGAGGAGGAGGCAGACAGACACCCCCGTGAGAAGGGCTATCCAAGGAAAGTTCAGAGAACTGTGGAAGCACGGGTAAAAGAGGAGCCTGACTTTATCAAAGAAAGTAGGGAACATTGCTATGTAATTGACTTTTCATCGCAATCTCCAGTTTTGGTCAGGAGGGTCTTCCCAGGGGCAAGAACAGTGTTAAGCCCCCTTCAAGGAAGTGAGCACTGGAGACCCGAGAGTGGCCTGGAGACTGAGTACGGAGAGCCAGGTGCTCCTGGCACCAGGAGGTGTAGGCAACCTATCACCCCACTAAAGCACCCGGAAGTACACAATAAATAGGGTACACAATAAATAGGTTCTCTTTCCTGTAGAGCAGTAGTCATATGAGTGGGAAACCCTCAGCAGGTGGAATGGAAGATGAAACTGGGAAAAGCAGTGAGCTATGCAGCAGTTACCCCTTTAGGAATTACTGATCTCAGTAACCCCAGTTTGGCTAATAGATGATGAGAACTTGAGCCACATAAGGTCAGCTATTGGAGCTAGAATGCCCTCCACGAAGCTGAGACATGCAAAGAATGGATAGGAAGACTCACGAACACAGCAACAGAATAAGGAAGTAGTCTGCCTTTTAGGGTGGAGAGAAAATGAGGGACCAATAGATTCGTATTTTAAAAAGATCAGCTGCAGACTACTGGAGGGCAAAAGTGAGGTAAGAAGCTCAATGTCCAGGTGAGACATTCTGGTGGCTTGGACGGGGCCAGTGGCAGCGGAACCAGTCCACATGACTGGTAAACATGATTAATTCCAGGCTCAAAATTATCACCGTCAGTGAATAATGGAACTCAACAAGCAGCTTATAAAGTGACTCAGGAAAACCAAAGAGATATATGACAAGGGTTAAGTTTCCAGAAACACAACAGTAGAGGCCAGTAGGATCCAGGTTGTGCAAAATTTGGCAACATCAGTGCAGGATAACACAGGCCAGGAGAAGAATCACTGGGGTTAGACAAGAAGGATGCTTTGCACTTCATAAAACAGCCATCATGGTCAACCTTGAAGGGAAAGAGCTTCAGAATAGCCTGGGGTCATGAAGGGGATGTCTTTGGGTTCACCTCTGGAGCTGAGACTTAGAAGAAAATTTTGGAAGGGATTGAGAATGCCACCAAAAGTGTGAAATCATCGACTCAAAATTGTTTCAGGCTAGGAGACCAAGTGGTTTAGCTGAGCCTCTCAAACACCCATAGAGCTGAAAGAAATGAGAGACATAAGACCCAGTCTACTCCTCGATGTGTGGTTTGGGGACCAGCAGCATCAGCTTCCCCTGGACATCCCATGCAGGCCTCCAGAGTGAGAATCTGCGTTGTTCCCAGGGATTCCTACACACATTACAGTTTGAGATGTGCTGCTTTGCAAGACCATGTCATTTGAGCCATATGTGACCAAGGATATGGGATATTATTCCAAAATGGAGTATGTGAGGGTAGTTTTGAAATATCCCAATTCACCTCAGGCCAACCAAAAACAGAAGAGGCATGGCCACATCTAGTCCAAAAGAGCCAAGGGTATTGTAATCTTCCTACAAGTAAGGCTTGGCAAAGGGTGCCTGGGTGGCTCAGTCAGTTAAATCTCCTACTCTTGATTTCAGCTCATGTCATGATCTCAGGGTTTTGAGATCAAGTCCTGCATTGGGCTCCATGCTGGTCATGGAGCCTGCTTAAGATTCTCTCTCTCCCTCTCCCTCTGTCCCTAACCCCTCTCTCTAAAAGAGAGAGAGAGGAGAGAGAGAGATTGGCCGAATGCAATAAAACAGATCCCCAGAAAACTGAAGGGGAATGAGTGCAAAGAGACACAAACTGGAGAAGTAGTTAGGGCTGTAATTTCTGATTTCTTCCACTCCCAGTTAGATGAGTATCCAACTGACATCAACTTCCAATTTATGATGTAGCCTTAAAATGTTTATAAATATTTTGGATTTAAATTTGCATCACTATAATATTTCTGCCCTGAAGTGACACTTTTTTCTCCATCAATGCATTAAAATTCTCCTATATTACTTTGAAGCCACCATTTAGGGTATCTTTTGTCCATACTATAATTAGAGTGATCACATGACATAACTATAGCTAATTAGTGGTATTACCATCCCTCCACTCGGTGGATATATACTGATCACCATCAGTGCTAGACCCAGGGATACGAGGGCAGACATAACTGATTTGTCACTGCTCCTATGGTTCTTCAAGAACATCAGGTTAATATAATCATCACATTTCTAGACACTTTCTTAAGTGTTATTAATATGAGAACTCTCATTTATTTTTGAAATATCATCATATGTGATAGGCCCATAAACATTTATATTTGCATGTCTCTTGTTGTTTTGCTATATAAGATACATGATGAATAGATCAGAAACCTCTTCTGTGCTATATTTTTAGGAATACTTCCCTTCAACTTCAATATATTCCTCCCTGTAGTGAAAAGCCTTGAGAATCCTAAGGGATGGCAATTGAGCACATAAACATGTAAAATTCTCATTGAATTAATAGATTGGTTTTTTTTTTCTTTTTGGCTTATTAGCATATAAAAATCTGGCAAGTTATCTAAAACTCTATCACTTGGGTCTCTTGGGGGGAAATGTGAGAACCAAGGAGTACAGCATAAGCTTCAGCCGTCTTCGTGTCTCCAGATAGCTCTGTTCTGTCTCCAAGGGCTACAGAAGATGATTTGTCAACTTAACACCAGCTGCAGGAGCTATGGAAGAAGACTGGCTTCTCTTCCAGCTGTAGATGTGCAGAATGGCATGAAAAACCAGAAAACAGAAGTGCGTGGAAATTTAACCTCTCCCCCGCCCACCACCCCACTCTAGCACCAACACCACACACACACCTGTCCCCTGCTTCCCCTACTTCCTGTGACCACCCCGTCCTGGCCTTATGTTCCTTCATTCTCCATCACCAATCACATGCACTGATAGGTATTCAGCTATTTTTATGTTACAGTTCACTTGTAAAAGCAACAAGAAAGCTTAGCTCCTTGGCCAAAAGGCAGGTAGAACTTTGAACTCTGTACCTAGGAAGATAAGATAATAAGACTAGGTGTTAATTATCCCTGGATTAACTCAGGTGGAAAATAGAAAAATAACATCTTTTATGTTTCACCTTTGTCCTCTCCCTTCCACAATCCCCCTTGTGGACTGATCATTGTCTCTATGGAAGAGAAATAGTCCACAGAAGGGTTTGTATTCCCAGTTCCTGGTGCCCAGAAACTGATACTGATGAGCTCTGTATCATTAGGGACTCCAGAGTATCATTAGGGACTCCAGACTCCCAATTTGATTGGGAGATGAGAACACATTCCTGAGCACATTAAGATGGTGGGAGGCTTTTTAGAATACCTCATTTCCGCTAACAGAGGCATTCCACTCTTGTCTTCCCAAGGTTGACCTTTTGTGTCCTTTGCTATCTATTTCCAAGCATTGTCAAATACTCTCTGTTCTTCCCTTGAATTCTATTGTCCAAATCACCACCTTCCTTTCCATTTTCATTACCACACCACTGGTCCAGACTGGTTCTGTCTCCACTGTATTACAGCACTAGCCTTCTAGCTCTTTCCTGGGGTCCACTCTTATCCACAACAATCCATACCATGAGAGTGATCTTCTGCAAAGGCCACCTTGTTCTATTACTTACTGGCTCAAAAATCCTAAGGGAAAGTTGGTTCTGCACAGTTTAATCTAGCTCTAATATATGTAAGAACATGTAGACCATGGATTCAGAAAGATCTGGATTTGAACCCCATCTCCACCAATTACAAGTTCTCCAACTTCCCTAATCTTCAGTTAAAAATTTTTTTTGCTGTTATTAATATGGTAAAATATATATAACATAAAATTAGCCATTTTAGTCATTTTAAAGTGTACAATTCAGTGACTATTTTTGCATTCATCATCATCATCACAACTCCCTGAATTTTTCATCACCCTAAACAGAAGCTTTTTACCCGATAAGCAGTAACTCCCCATTCTTGATCCAGGTGTGCCATTCTCCTTCAATGTGTTGGCCAACTCAGAAGCTCTCTGAATCTCATTGTTTAAGTTTTTACAGAGCTCAATCTCCAGACACTCTCCCTTTCCCAGAGATGTGAACATGGGGGTGGGAGGAAGGCAGGGGAATAGGGTTAAAAGTTCCAGTCTTCTAATCACGGCTTAGTCTTTCTGCCACCAGCCCCCATCCTAAAGTTGTCTGGGAGCCCCATCTTAAGTCACTTAATTATCATAAACTCAGGTGCTGCGATCAAAAGGGGCTTGTTATGAATAATAAAAGACACTCCTACCACTTAGGAAACAAGGGTTCTCATTGTCCTGTACCAGGAACTGGGACAAAGACCAAATATTTGTAATTAAACACCACAGCAACCCATCACCACTATATTTTTCCAAAACTTTTGCATCCTCCCAAACAGAAACTCTCTACTCATTAACCAATAATTCCTCATTCCCTGTCCCACCAACCTCTAATCTACTTTTTGTCTCTATAAATTTACCTATTCTAGATATTTCATGTAATTGCACTTATATTGTTATAATTATATGACATATTATAATTATATTATAACATAATTAGTATAATATAATTATATTGTGGCACAATTATTATATTATAATTATATTATGTTAAATACAAGTATTATAATACAATTTTAATATCTGTCCTTTTGTGTCTGGCTTATTTCACTTGGTATAATGTTTTCAAGATTCATCCATGTCGAGGGGTCCTTTGGTGGTTCAGTCGGTTGAACATCCAATTCTTGATTTCAGCTCAGGTCATGACCTTGGGGGTCATGAGATCAAGCTCCACATCAGGCTCCATGTTCAGCAGGGAGTATGTTTCTCTCCCTCTCTCTCTCCCTCTGCCTCCCCTCCTCCCCTTACTCCCACATGCTCTTTCTCTCTCTCTAAAATAAATAAACAAATCTTTTAAAAACAAAAGAGAGTCATCCTTGTTGAACCTTATACTAGAACTTCATTTTTATGGCTGAATAATAGCCCATTGTATGTCTATGCCACATGTTATTTATTCCTTCATGTGTTGATGGATGCTTGGATTGTCCATTTTTGGCTATTAGGTTGCAGTGAATATTGGCATATAAGTCTCTTTGAGTCCCTGTTTTCATTTTTGGGGGTACACACCTATGAGCAGAATTGCTAGGTCACGTGGTAATGGCATTTTTAGCTTTTTGAGGAACCGCCCAGCTGTTTTCCACAGCAGCTGCACCATTTTGCATTTCTCCTAAGTAATGCAAAAGATTGCTTTCGCTATTTGGAGTCTTTTATGGTTCCATACAAACTTTAGGATTATATGTTCTATTTTTGTGGAAAATGCCATTGGCATTTTTTTTTTTAATTTGACAGAGATCACAAGTAGGCAAGAGAGGCAGGCAGGGAGAGAGAGGAGGAAGCAGGCTCTCCGCGGAGCAGAGAGCCCAATGTGGGGCTCAATCCCAGGACCCTGGGATCATGACCTGAGCCGAAAGCAGAGGCTTTAACCCACTGAGCCACCCAGGCATCCCTGCTGCCATTGGCATTTTGATATTTGATCAGGATATCACCGAATCTGTAGATTGCTCTATATTCTGGACATTAAATTTTTATTATGTTTATGATTTGCAAGGACTCTCTCCCATTCTGTATGTTGTCTTTCATTTTCTTGATGCACAGAAGTTTTAAATTTTGATGAGTTCCAATTTAGCTATTTTTTTCTGTTGTTGTTTGTACTTTTAGGTCATATTCAAGAATCTATTGATAAATTTAAGGTCATGAAGATTTACCTCTACATTTTTTCTAAGAGTTAATGGCATTAGTTCCTTTATTTAAGTTGCTGATCCATTTTGAGTTAATTTTTGTATATGGTGTGAGGTCGGGACTCAACTTCGTTCTTTTGCATGTAGAAATCAGTTGTCCATTACCATTTGCTGAAGAAAGTGATTTTTCACCATTGAATATATTTGACAAAAGTCAATTGGTTATATATGTTTGGGTTTATTTCTGGACTTTCAATTCTATTCCATTGGTTTGTCTATCCTTATGCCAGCAGCACATTATTTTGATTACTGTAGCTTCGTAGTAAATTTTGAAACTGGGAAATGAGAATACCCCGACTTTCTTCTCCTTCAAGACTCTTTTAGCTACTTGGGGTCTCTTACAATTCTATATGAATTTGAGGACCTGTCAAAAAAATTAAAAGTCTCTTAAAATTTGATAGGGAGTGCACTGAATCTATAGATCACCTTAGGGAATATTGTTCTCTTAACAATGTTAAGTCTTCCAATCAATGAACATGGATGTCTTTCCATTTTTTTAGGTCTTCTTTATTTTTTTTCAAGAATGTTTATTAGTTTTTACTGTACAAGACTTTTACCAACTTGATTAAATTTATTACCAGATATTTTATTCTTTTAGATGAAAATGAAATTGCCTTTCTAATTTCCTTTTCATTGCAGATATACAGAAACATGGATGTTTTTTGTGTATTGATCTTATATCCTGAAATTCTGATAAATTTGTTTATTAGCTCTACTAGCTTTCATGTGGATTTCTTAAGATCTTCTCTATATAGGATCATGACATCTGTGAACTTTCTACTTCTTTCTTTCCTATTTGGATGATTTTCATTACCTTTTCTTTTCTAATTTTTCTGGCTAGAACTTCTAGTAAAATATTGAATAGCTATGGTAAAAAGTGGACATGATTGTTTTGTTCCTGATCATTTACTTTTAAAATACCTATTAAGTTGATGATATTAGTGCCCTTATAAGAAGACAGGAGAGAGCTTGCTTCCTCTCTTCTCTTCTCTTCCCACCTCTTGAAGATATGATAAGACCACTGTTTACAAATCAGGAAGAATACTTTCACCAGAACCAACAAGGCTGGCAAGGTCTTGGGAAGTCCTGGTCCCAGACCCCCCCTGCCTTCAGAACTGTGAGACATAACTTTCTTTGAAGCCATGCAGCCTATGATATTTTTCTTACAGACCAATTCCTACCCAGATTATGATAAATCCTTACATTAACAGCCTATTTACCTCAATTCCTATTACCCAATACAGCATGTTCAACTTTCAACCAAAAGACATGCCAAAGGTAAGAACAGAAACACAGTCTGAGGAGACAAAGCAAGAATCAGAACTAGACTCAGATATGAAACAGATGTTAGAATTATCAGAGAGGGAATTTAAAATCACAATGATTAATGTCAATGGTTCTAGTGGAAAAAGTAGACAACATGTAAGAACAGATGAGGGATGTAAGCAGAGGAAATTTTTTTTAATATTTTATTTATTTGTCAGAGAGTGAGAGAGAGCGAGAGAGCGAGCACAGGCAGACAGAGTGGCAGGCAGAGGCAGAGGGAGAAGCAGGCTCCCTGCCGAGCAAGGAGCCCGATGTGGGACTTGATCCCAGGACTCTGGGATCATGACCTGAGCCGAAGGCAGCCGCTTAACCAACTGAGCCACCCAGGCGTCCCCAGAGGAAATTTTTTAAGGTGGTAAAGTTCTATCATCTGATACACCAACAGTGGATACACAGAACTGTGCTTTTGTTAAAACCCACAGAACTTTACAGCACAAAGAGTGAATCTTAGTGTAGGCAAATTTTAAAACAATTTAGGAGGTCACAGTGAAATATACGGAATATGGCCAAACAAATTACAACACTATGAGACAAACTCACTATCACAGTAGGTTACAGAATGTCAATGAGAAGAGCCTAGGGAGAGCAATGTAGTAATGGACTAGACTTGGAGACATAAGTGTAAACTCATGTTTAGCTTACTATAGGTATAGATGATTACACATAGAAATATTTACAGGTATACATATATACATGGTTTAGTGTACATATACATTTTGTTGCTATGGCAACTGAGAGGTGTCAGAAGCAGTGACATCCCAATAGCAATGAGCTCACCAAGTGCCCAGATTTTGGTTACATTCTCCAATAAAAGAATCAGGGCTTCTTAGAGAAATGGCTGGTTCTAGAACTGGGGCAGGAAACATACAAGATGACTCCAGAGCATCTCGACATTCTAGAAAGATCATGCAATTCCTCTGCATAGTATATCTAGGGTCAGCTGTTTCCTCCAGGATAAAACCAGCAAGAGCATTTGTTTCCTAGTCCCCAGAAAAAGAAGTAGGTTCCGCACTCAAGCAATAGATCCGTGGGCCCTTTCCTGCTTTCTACACTCTCTTTGGCAAGGATTTTCCTCTCTTTTTTTTCCTGTCTGGACAGTGTGACCTCATCTTCCATCCTTCCCTGGCTCCATTCAGAAGCTCTTACTAAGACATCTGCTGAGGACAGCCCTCCGAATGTGTTTCAGATTTGGTAGTTGAACACTTGGATATCATCCTCTCATTACTGGCTGTATTCACAAGGGGAGTGAGGAACAGGCCTCTCTCTCTTAAATTCAGATGAAAATAACAGTATGTCAGGCAGAACCTGTGGGAGACTATAATAATGAACCCCTTGATTATAAATAAGTGCCTGGTAGTATTCTGTGCATTGACGTCATATCCGTATATGAACTATACCTATAAGAGGGAGAGGACTTCAATTCTAGGGCTCAAAGTCTATCGTAAACTGCATAAATGAAAATTCACTTTTTAAAAATATTTTATTTATTTATTTGACAGACAGAGAAAAGTTGTCAGAGAGGCAGGCAGAGAGAAAGAAGGAAGCAGGCTCCCTGCTGAGCAGAAAGCCTGATGTGGGGCTCGATCCCAGGACCCTGAGACCATGACCGGAGCCGAAGGCAGAGGCTTTAACCCACTGAGCCACCCAGGCACCCCACAAATTTACTTTTAGCTATTTTTCCTACCTACTGGGAATGATTTATAGCCAAATGATTTGAGAGTTATTAAGTGTGAAATTTTTAATTCTTCATTTTGCAGACGAAGACACTGACATAGAGAGCTGCCTAGCCATTGCACTGACATTATACAAAGATTTCATAAAAATGCCATTTATGCAAGAAAAAAACTTTATTGTAGCTGAGAAGAATTATGTAGTCTTTGTAAAGTCCTAATAAACATTGGTTTGAATAAAACTTTACATAGAGCCTTTGGATTAGAGGAGATCTAGAGTGATCTATAATTTCTCCACAATTAAGCAAGAAAATAGAGATATCTTCATCCTTTTCCTTATCTCTGTTTAACTACTGATTATAAAAACAGGGATGGGATATTGAAGCTTTGTGACATTTTTGGGTTTTTCTAAGAAACGATACTCCATGCCACTCCTTTCTTCCAAAAACAGGTACATTAAGGAATGATTTTTTATGTTGCAAATAAATCCTCTGCCTCATAAAATTAATCAGTCCAAGGCTTACTCACATAGCAGTCTATCTGGTGTATATAAAAATTATTTGCATCAAAATATCCTAGGCAGGCTCTATGACATTGAGAAGGGAAGTACGCTGGTACCTGGGTATAAATGTAAATGTTAAGAAACTCATTAACCCGATATGATGCAAATTCTCTCCTGATTTATGTATGTTTCCTTGAAGTTTAACTATTTTTTGGGAAATTCTTGAGATGTTTGCTCAGCAAGTCCTACCTGTGCACTTGTTGGTCTGAGAAAAGACACAAAACTGGAGTTTCAACAGAGTGTATTCATGAGGCACAGAAGAAGCTGAAATCTGTATTTTATTGTCAACAGAGTCAAGCAGATGGATGATTTTTACTGCACAGAAACTCTTTCCTCAGATCCTTGCCATCAAACTGTCATGAGACCTATTTCATGGCATTGTGGGTCAAGACAATTACTGTTATGTTTTTCCTGAACTTTGACGAACTAACCGTATTACAGACCTATCAAATTACATGTATATCATCAGGGGCATTTCTCAAATATTTTGTACTTAAAAGAAGCTTCTAGAAGTCCAGAAGTTGATAGCAGAAGCTCAGTACTCTCCTAGACATCTCATTACCCTGCTGTCTCTCAGAGACACAAATGGAGGTCTACTCTCCCAGGATCTGGGACAGATGAGGTCATGGGTAACAGGACCTGTCCCAGGTGAGGCGTTTCCTTGAGACTCTAGTGTGAAGATGATAAACGGTGTGCCATCTGGCTTCAAGCAAATGACAAAGAACCTTCACAACTCATGAATGAATGTGTTCAGTTTTGTTACAGATCTTTACTCTTGACCCTGTAGATACATGGATAAAGGAAATTGACATTGTTTCCGACATTTCAAGATAAAAGTTCTGAGGACACTTTCTGTACTGAACTTCCTGCTTTTGTAGACAGATAGGGTGTGGTTTTCTAAAAATACAGAAGACTTGCATGTATGACCCAAACTTTCCACCACCCTCCTTCTCTATTATAAACAGTACGCACAGCCAGACCCCAATGAAGTCACGTCACTTTGAGGTGACTATTTCTCCCACTTTCTTAGCAGATTATAGGTATTATTATTTTTGGTTTTGCTCTTCCTCAATTGCATTTACCTGTTTGGAGAGGGAAGGGGGACATTTTGAATACCGTAACCAGGTCTGGGGCTGTAGGTCAGAAATGTGCTACTCCTCCCACCCCAGTCTGCAAACATCTGGCAGCCCAGATGGGAGTTATAACAACTCTTCATATTTTCATAACTGCATTATGGAAGATGTTTGCTGGTTTCCTCCTTGGTGAGTTTAATTCACACCAATACTTTAAGGAAGATTAGAAAAAGAAAAAAAAAAGGAATGAAAGAAAACATTTATGAAAGCCCAGAGCTGGGTTTTCATGCTCCCATCGAACAAAAAAATTCCAAGATAATTATAGCATATAAGAGATCTTTAAGGCTTATTTTGTAAATCAAATCAACTATGTATTATTTTCTGGGCTGATGCTCAATATGCACCACAAAAATACTATATTTTTAGCCCAGATATAGGTTGTATGTTTCTCCCCTAAAATTATTTTCATCAGCCTAGAGGTTTTGTAAAGCCAGCTGAAAATGAAACAACATGGGGGAGGTGCTTTTTCTGTTCAGTGTTATCATTCAGCCTCGCTTGAGATCCTGACATTAAGAGATACCCTAGCTGTTACGTCACCAACCCTTTCTAACAGCTGCGCTAAGGAGTAATAGTCTCATTTTATTTCCTGCCTCTTCTCCGAGACAACTTTCTAGAGTATCGTCCAGATTTGCACAAGGGAACGAGTCAGGGACTCCCGGACAGACTGTCAGCTCCTCACTGCAAACAGTCCTCAGGGGGTAAGCCACGGAGTCACTGATCCAAAGCTGGACAAAGCCTAGAGTCACCAGGTCCATTTGCAGAGGTTAAGCGAGGGGCAGAGTCAGGTCTCACCTCACGACTAATGATGTCGCGTTCCTAAGGAATAGACCCCCTCGTGCGAGTGCTATACGCAGTAGGGTTTTTGTCTCTTTTATTGCTAAAGGTGTTCCTAAGCATCTGGAATAGTGTTTGGCACATAGTGGGCACTCAGCAAATATTTACTGATGAATGAATGTCACTCCCAGCTTCTTGATCAAGATCATCAGCCAACCAGGAGTCATACTCGACTTTCTCCTGTGACCTTACACCACCCGGGTGGGCAGCATGAGTTAGCGAGAGAAGCACTCAGATCTGCTTCATAACGGTTCTTTATCTCAACCAAGTAACTTTATGGCTCTATTTCCAAGACCAAATAACTGAGGGTCTCAGCTTTCTCATCTGTAAACGAAGATAATATCGGACCTACCTATTTCATAGGGTTTACCGCATATCAAAGTAGATGTGTATGGTAAACCCTAAGTGCTATAGAAATACTATTGCTAGCAGGAGACGGACTGAGATGTGGCCATTCTATTCACAGAGACATTGGCTGCAGGACAGTTGAGGCAGGAACTCTGTGGCAAAAGCAACTACTCCAACGTGATGAAAGGTGCTGGCCAAGGACATGCTGGGAGCTGTGACCCAGATTGCTCCTGCGCTAGACCTAGCGTGGCAGAAACCAGGGAAACTAATGCAACCCAAAGCTTGTTGGGGAGCTGCCCATGAGAAGCAGAAGGAAAACAGTTAACTTAGAGGAGGCGCTGACCCAGGAACAGCCCACCGGGCCCCGCCATCTCCAACCCTCACATTACCTGGAGTGTTTGACTTTTATTTTTTATTTTAAGAATCATCCCTTTGAAATATGAAAATAATTTATAGAAAGTTACAAAATGTCCAGTCACTCCCATTCTATTGTAGAGTAGTTTTATGCCTTTGCTCGCCTCCCAATATCTAGCACAGAATGGTAGAAAGGGCGAATAAGCCGTTCGATAGGATGTGGTGGGGGTGGGGACAAAAAAGTTATATAACCAAGACTGAGGAGGCCAGGGGCAACTTTCTTTAAATAGACGGGTGCTCCGGGGGGAGAGAGGTGAAGCTGCAAGGACACCTGGGCTCCAGACTCAGGGATACCAGGGGGCGGAAGAGAGGGCTGAGGAAGAGAAAAAGCAGTTTCTTGTCACTGCCCTCCCATATCTTCCTTAGGACTGGTTGTGAATCCGGAGGGAAGGTAAAAGGCTCTTCCTTCTTCCTCTCACTTCACTTCCTGTTGCTGAGATCACAGCCCAGATGGATACGATTATTACCATTTGTAAGTGGCCTTTCCTTTTTTTAACTAAAACATTCAGAATAGATAACATTTCCAATGGCTCAAAATTCAAAAGGCACAAGAGACACCTCCAGAAAGCCACATTCGGTTGACTGGGGATCCTTCTGGAGCCGAATAATCCAGTACAAACAAGCCTGCATCTCACACAGACTTTCTCTTTTCCTTAGGCTTCTCTTTTAAATGTCCAGGAGCATTAAATTAAATTGGCTTTGGGGGCCTGCCTGGGAATCTGACAACCATTTACAACATTTTTTTTTTTTCCTGAGAAAAACTGTGTTCTCGGATCCACATAATCAACCCAAAGGTAAATTTCTAGAACCAAGCACATTCGTAAGTTGGAGACTTCCTGTTTTGATCTATATTAAGCAGTGCTGAATAAGCAAAGATATGAAGAAGGAAGAGGTGAAAAGTGAAAACTGCCTGTCTATGCTAGATTAAAGTTTGCCGTGATTTTTTTTCCTCCCCCAAATACCTTCAAGATGGGCTTTTTAGAAGCCGACATTTATTGGGCCAAGGGTTGACAAGAAGTGAGAGCAGGAAGAAACCTTCTTGTATTATCAAAATTCTCCTTCCTTGGGCTGAACAAAAGAGATCTCCATGCAAGGGGTCCTAAGGCTGTCCTCAAAAACCCCTTCCAACTGGGTCACAACACAACAGTTTCTGCATCCACGGATGGAAATCCATTAATGCCAGGCTCTCATACGGGAAATAACTTAATAAAATAAGGAGCCAAATGTACGCATCTTGCTTAATGTCACTAGCTGGTATCTTCCAGGATGAAGTTTGTGTTGATTGTTTCTATGTGACAAAGTCATGCAAGCGTGGGTGTGTGGATAATCATTTCCAGAAACATCAAGGACCACATTGTGTTTGCAAACAATCCAGTGTGCCCAGGTGGAAAAAATGTCTCATCCTGGGGGACATTGTGATAACTCACCACACTTCACCTACACAAATAACCACAGGTTTATTACAAAGCCTGTGTATGGACTTAATGAATGCCATTGGAAGGATAAACATTAAGATTTCTTGCCAATAAGAGGAAGTAGTTCCACAATAAAAGGGAAGTAAGTAAATTCCCCCTAAAATTTGTTTGGACCTAAAACTTCAACTCTTTCTTTCTTGACCCAAACCTATAACTCAGTTAGTTTTTGCTGAAAAACAAAGCAAACAAACAAAAAAAGAACATTGGTATTGGTATCATAGATGGATAGTTGTGTGCATAATTTTCTGTCCTAGCAAATTTCTTGAAGGCAGAACTGCTACATCTCTCAGACAGAGACACACAGAGAAAAAATAGATACAGGACATTCATTTACATTTGAATTTCATACCAGGTCATTCTCATTATTTTACCTTCCACCACACTTGGAAAATGGATTGCACATGGTAACGTTCTCCAAAGTTGTCTGTTAAACTGAAAGAGAGATCATGTCAACATGTCAATTTATCATTATTATTATTAAATGTTATTATTGATTTTATTAGCAGTAACTAGGTGCTAAGCTAAGCACTTTTCTAGGGGCTTTACAAATACCTTATTTAATATGCAGATGAATATTAAATATTAAAAAACAGTTTTCTCTTTAAAATTTTAGATCTCTATTCTATCTTTATTCACAGGGTCAACATGATCTGAATTTGATTGCTATCAGAGTAAAGTTTTATTTATATAACATTTCTTTGATTATGAAAGTAGTACATATCAAGTAAAATAAATAGGACAATACAGAAAAGTATAAAGAAGATAATAAAAAGGTAAGCCCCATTAACATTTTCACTAGATGCATATTTTGAATCCCAGAGATAACTAGCTGCAATTTCTGCTCATTCTATAAAAATAACATCCCAGTCCCCAGTCTTCCTCTATCCTGTCATCCTCCTTTTTTTATGCCTGTCATTGCATTGATCAGTATCTACAATTATTTAGCTTTCATTTCTTCTCTGTCTCCTGCTACTAGAATTGAAACCCCCATACATCCCGGGTGCTGGGTATACAGTTGATGTTCAATAAGTGTTTATTAAATGAATTTATATTCCTGCTCCATTGTGTATAGGTTCACCATGATCAGTTGAGTACGATACCTTACAGCATTGTGTTTTTGGTGTATGCACAACTTCTGAAATTATTTTACTTAAGATTACTTAGCTCAACATTGAGAAAAGTTAGAATGTTACCTAAATTTGATGACCACGATATCCAAAAAAACTCTGTAGAGAAAAAAGTAATTCTAATAATGCTGCAAAATATGTTCTCAGAAGTACCAGTGAGGTCTTGTTCATTTAGGATTTTAATAGACTAATCCTTTCCCTCCTGAGAATATCATGGGCAAAAACTTGACAATGCAAATCTTTAGTGAGAACCTATTTAACAAGGTCAATAGAAAGTGTCATCTTCATGTGCCCTTATTATAAAGCCAAAGTTCTGATGTTTCCCCCACATGTTTATTGGATAGGACACATTGTTAGGTAGGAAAAATTCAATATGCCAAAGGAATTCAGAATCCTAAGGGAACATATAAGTAGGAGCATCTGCTTAACAATAATTTGTTTCTGGAAAAATTCCTTATCATGGCCCTAAGACACACTGGGACCCCAAAAAGGGGCCTGGTTTGGCATATGGATTTTCTTTTTCTTTCAATGAAATTTAATGTCTTCATATATATATATTTTTTAAAAGATTTTATTCATTTATTTTTCAGAGACAGAGGGAGAGCGAGCCAGCGAGCACAGGCGGTGGCAGGCAGAGGCAGAGGGAGAAGCAGGCTCCCTGCCGAGCAAGGAGCCCGATGTGGGACTCGATCCCAGGACGCTGGGATCATGACCTGAGCCAAAGGCAGCCGCTTAACCAATTGAGCCACCCAGGCGTCCCTGTCTTCATATATATTACCACAACATGGCTATGAAGCAGATAAAGAAGAGGCTAGTATTGCTCCCATAGTACAGAATGGGAAGCCTCTAACTCAATCAGTGTTTCTCAAGTGTCTTTTGCTTGCCCAGTTCTATGCTAAGTAAAATGTGCCTAAGAGGGAGTTTGGTTTAAAGGAGCTTTAGATACAGTTTGGGAGATAAAATGAAATGGCTCAAACAACTAGAAAAAGAGAGCTAACCAAGTGGCACTCATTAATTATGGATGTCCGAGTTTGGAGATGGGAGAGGAGGATATGGAGAACACGGAGAAGTAGCATTTACAAAGATGGAGGGGAAACGGGAAGGTAACAAGTGCAATGACCATTACAATATCATGTCGACGCATGTTTGCTATGGACAGGTACTACTCTAAATGCTCTGCATAAACTCACTTAAAATCCCTACCAACCCTATGAAGTTGATTCTATTATGATCCTCATTTTGCAAATAAGGAAATTGTGAGCTGCAGGGTAAAAAAAAATGTTGCAAAGTCATGAAGCTGGTAGGATTAGGGAGAGACTGACACAAGCTCATCATGAACCTGGTCTGGAAATTGGGACTAGAGATGCACTAGCCCAGTAGGAGAAAAGATTCTAGTCGAGAATTTTGAGAACAAAGGCATCCAAGTTATGCAGAACTTTGAGTTTTAGTTTGTAGTTCTTACAGTCTTTGGATTCAGGACCCCTTTATAACTCAGCAATTGAGAACCCCAAAGAGCTTTTGTTATATGGGTTATATTTATTGATATATAACATATAGAAATTAAAACTGGGAAAATTTTTAAACAATAAAATGTTTAATATTAAAATATTAAATGACAATAATAAACCCATTACCTACAATATAAATAACTTTTATGAAGAACATCTGTATTTTCCAAGATAAAAAAAGATCTAATGAGAAGGGTGACATTATTTTACATGTTTACAAATTTCTTTCATGCCTATCAGTAGAAGAGAAGGCAGCTGGATTCTCATATCTGCTTCTGCATATAATCTTCCTTGATATGTTGTTTTTGTTGAAGCCTATGAGGTAAGTCTACTCCACATATCTGTACATGTGTTTGGGAAAGGGAAGAGTAATTTTTTTAAGTTTATTTATTTTTAAGTAATCTCCACACCCAACATGGGGCTCGAACTCATGACCCCAAGATCAAGAGTACATGCTCTCTCAGCTGGGCCAGGCATCCCAAGGGAGGAATATCTTAATAGCCTTTTCAGATAATTGTGGATAATCTCTGATACCACCCTAAAACTTGAAAATTTATAGTTTCTTTTCCTCTTCTTTGTCAAGACATTTATAACCAGAAAAATTAATCTGATTTACATGTCCAACATGATGAGATTTAGTACTATTATCAAAATATAGAAAACCTCACCCTAAGAAATTCCTTCATGCCCCTTTGCACTTCCCATCCCTTCTTCCTAGCTTCATGCAACCAGTGATCTGCCTTCTATCCCTACAGTTTGTCACTTCTAGAATTTCATATAAATGGGATCATTCATAGCCTTTTATCTTTGCCTTCTTTCATTTACCATAATATTTTTGAGATTTATACATGTTGTGTGTATTACTACATTTTTCCTTTTTATTGCCCAGTAATATTCTATTATATAGATATACAACAATTTATTTATATATTCACCAACTGTTAAATATTTGAGCTGCTTCCAGTTTGGGGCTATACACAGTAACACTGCTATGAACATTCACATATACATTTTTAGGCAGATGTGTATTTTTATTTCTCTTAGGTAAATATCTGTGGGCGGAACTGCTGGATCATATTATCATAAACATATGTTTATTTTTATAAGGTACTGACATTCTTTTTTCAAAGTAGCTGCACTATTTAGCATTCCAACCCCAATTACATGAGAGTTCCAGTTGCTCCACATCCTTACCAAGGCCTGGCATGGGCAATCTTCATTACTTTACCCATGCTGGTAGATCTGTAGTGGTTTCTCATTGTGGCTTTTAGTTTGCATTTCTTGTATGACAAGTGATGTTTAACATATTCACATATGCTTATTGACTCTCTTTTTTTGTGTGAAGTTTCTATCCCATTCTTTTGCTCATTTTTAAATTGGGTATTTTATTATTGAGTTCTTAGAGTTTTTTTTAGATATTTTGGATACAAAGCTTTTTTTGGATGTATATATTGTAAACATATTTTCCCCAGTTTGTGAATTTACTTTTAGGATTCTTAATTACGTCTTCCAAAGAGCAGAAATTTTTAATTTTGTATTTGTTTTTGGTATCCAGTTTAATATCTGTTTTTGTGTCCACTTTAAGAAATCTTGGCCTAACCCAACATTCACAGATTTTCTTATATATTTTTTCCAGAAGTTTAATCATTTCATATCCTACATTTAGCTCCATGACCTGTTTAAAGTTTTGTGTATGGTGTGAGATAATGGTTAGGTTTTGTTTTATGCAGATATCCACTTATTCCTGCACTATTTGTTGAAAAGAATGTTTTCTCTAATGAATTACCTTAGTATTTTTTATGAAAATCAATTGACCATGTAACTGTGGGACTAGTTCCAGATTCTTTAGTCTGTTCCTTGATCTATTTTTACATAGTGCCTCATTGTCTTCATGGTTTTAGCTTTTTGATAAGTCACAAAATCAGGTAGGAGTCCGCCACTTCTGGTCTTCTATATCTAAATTGTTTCAGCTAGTTTAGGGCCTTTGATTTTTCATATAAGGCTTAAAATAAACATAATTTCTTTTCAAAACCAATTAGGATTTGGTTGGGACTGCATAAAATCTATAGATCAATTTGGGGAGGATTGCCATTATAACAACATTGACTCTTTCAACCTAGGCGTCAACACGCTATGGTCTGCAGACCAAATCTAGCCTATTCTTGTATACCCTCAAGCTAAGTATGGTTATTACATTTTGGAAGGGTCGTTTAAAAAAAAGAAAAAAAAACCCTCCCTATGACCCACAATTGCACTACTGGATATTTACTCCAAAGATACAAATGTAGTGATGTAGTGATTCAAAGGGGCATGTGGACCCCAGTGTTTATAACAGCAATGTCCACAATTGCCAAACTATGGAAAGAGCCTAGATGTCCAACAACAGATGAATGAATAAAGAATATGAGGTGTGCATGTGTACACACACACACACACACACACAATGGAATATTATGCAGCCATCAAAAACCCCCAAAATCTTGCCATTTGCAACAATGTGGATGGAACTAGAGGGTATTATGCTAAGTGAAATAAGTCAATCAGAGAGGTACAATTATCATATGATCTCACTGATTTGAAGAATTTGAGAAACAAGACAGAGGATCATAGGGGAAGGGAGGGAAAAATGAAACAAGATGAAATCAGAGAGGTAGATAAACCTTAAGAGACTCTTGGTCTCAGGAAATAAACTGAGGGTTGCTGGAGTGGAGGGGAGTAGGAGGGATGGGGTGGCTGGGTTATGGACGTTGGGGAGGGTATGTGCTATGGTAAGTGCTGTGAATTATGTAAGACTGTTGAATCACAGACCTGTACCCCTGAAACAAATAATACGTTATATGTTAATTTTTTTTTTTTTAAAAGCAAAAAGGAATAGTCCACAGTGACCTATGTGCCCTGGAAAGCCACCAATATTTACTGTCTGGCCCTTTATAGAAAAAGTTTGTCAACCTCTATTCTAATTTTTGAATACGGCACATCTGTCCATTTATTTAAGCTGTTTAATTTCCCTTCAAAATGTTTTGTAGTTTTCAGTGCCTGGGTCTTACACATCTTTCACCAAATCTAACCCTAAGTATTTCTTATTGTGGACCACCCTTTAAGAACCATTGCCGTGGGGCGCTTGGGTGGCTCAGTGGGTTAAGCCTCTGCCTTCAGCTCAGGTCACTATCTCAGGGTCCTGGGATCGAGCCCCACATCAGGCTCTCTGCTCAGCAGGGACCCTGCTTCCTCCTCTCTCTGCCTGCCTCTCTCTGCCTACTTGTGATCTCTGTCAAATAAATAAATAAAATCTTTAAAAAAAAAGAAAAAGAACCATTGCTGTAAGCGGTGGGGAGCAGAGGGCACTAATAGTTGGCTTTTTTTTTTTTTACAAAGTCAGATTATATGCTGAAAAATACCCAAGTATTATTTTAAAAATATGGTGAAAGGACCCACAGAGGCTAGAAGCAGGGAAAACAAGAGGAATCCGCCATATTTAACATGAGAGGGGCTCGAGACATGGGTTAGAGCTAGAGAGAGAAAAGCGAGTAAATTCAAAAAACATTTCAAAGGGAGGAAAAGCAGGATTGGTAATGGATTGGATAAAGAGGATGAAAGGATGGGGAGAGTCAAAGACAACTTCAAGGTTTCTAGCCTGTGATGTTAAATGGCTCGCCCATGGTGATTTTTATTTGCTTTACTTTTATCATCTGGATGCACAAATGGGATTTTCCCACATCTAGCTATTGTAGCTCCCTACATTCAGATTTACCATTGAAATTACCTGCTATCTCTTCACACCCTGTTAGTGAACAGGTAGTATTTTGATGGATGTTATATGATCAGAGAAATCCCGGGTCTTGGTGGCATGTGGAACATCGCTCTCTCTAAATCCTTGTTCTAATTAATTACTCCTTAATATTCAAAATCTTTCTTAGTCATGTGGTAACCCAAGAGAACATTATTTTTCCCACCTTGTTTGTTCGGAAATCATCAGCCCTTGAAGATATTTATATTATTTATGACATTTAAATTTTTTTTCCTCCATTTTCCCTCCTTGGGCTTTCTTTTGAAGTCACACTATGAAACCTCCTTAAAAATATTTCTGTGTGTTTAGTTAACAAAAGCTCCTGTAAGTTGAATCCATGCTGGGAAAAGGTTCAGGTAAGCTCTCTATATAAGCTTACAGACAATTGTGTAAATCTTCAGCCATTAAAGAGAAAGGAGAAAAAAGCCACCCTCATTACACTGCTGTCATTTACTCTTCATCTCCTGTCCTCTTTAGCAGCATTAAGATGGGATGTAAATTTGCCAGTTAATGCTGTTAGAAAATGGATGGTTCAAGAAGGGCAGGAATTAGAGATCAGTATTAGGTGCAGATAAGCTCCTTTCCCTCTGCAGTGGCGGCTGTTTAACATTCATGGGAAAATCATCATCAAACAGTGTTATCACAGTTCTGTTGATGGCTGAGGAACTTCATCACTATGATAATTTTTTTTATAGCTGTGAGCCAAAAAGCTCCCTTTTATTTCTGCTGTCTAGAGCTGTGATAGAAGCTTGTTTGTATGGGGAGGATAGAGCCAACCCTGGGCTCCCGGGCTGGGTTTGATTTCTTCTCCCTCCTCCCCAGCTCTCTCCTTGTGCATGTTGCTCTAAACAGACCTACTGATAAATAAATAAATAAATATATATATATATATATATATATATATATTTATATATATATACACACACACACACACACACACATATACATGGAAGTCCTCCAACAATCCTTCAAAGCATAACAGATATTTTTATGATCAGTAATTCAAAGTTTGACAAGTGATGCCATTCTGTAATGAAACTGTCATCCATTTTATTGTGAGCAAAATGCTAACTTGATAAATGGAACGGGGGGGGGGTAGTGGGGAGAGCAGAGGGCTGGGAGCAGCCCAGTGGCGGGAAAGCAAGCCTGACTCTGAATACCTGGAAAGGGAACTATTCAAAACCGTCAGAGGATCCCTCAATAGCACATTTCTTATCCACAGGCCGAGTCCTCAAAGCTCCTCGCCCGCAATTATCCCCTTCTGAGGCTCAAGCAAAGCAGACGAGAGATGGATTCTCCCGTAGCCTTTTCTTGGCTCCGTTCTATTTTTGTGTTTGGAGTGTTTGGGGGACAACACGGGTTGTGTCATTCTAAACTTACTGAGTTTGCTGGAGAACACACAGTCTTCGCACTTGATGTTTCCCTGACATGTTTAGACGGCTTGGCGCGTACAGGAGATAAAAGTCAGGGTTATCGCTGGCAACATAGGGCAAAAACGTGAGTTGTATTCTTTGGAGCTAGATAAAGAAACTCTTCAAAGAAAATTTAAATTTATTAAGGTGCTGTAGCTGATGCCTCTTTGCAGCTTTGACCTCATTTTTGGAGGCTTAACTGCTCTAAGTGACTTCCTCCACCTTTTGGGATGATGCTAGAAAGCGTGGGGCTGAAAAGCCATTTTGTAGTCGGACAGAAAGGGACTGTAACTTAAATGGTGGGAATTTGAATTCAGGATTGATGTAACTACTTCAGTAATTGACTTTCGATGCCCCCACTCCTTCGCTTTCTTTCCCTGAGAGCAGACTTCCAGGCCTGCCATGATGGGTTGGATGACGCTTGAAGTTTGGAGATAAGGACTTTTGTCCACCGGGCTCAGCTTAAAGGACCAAACTCATTTCCCACAAGACTAGAGTTTGAATCCAGTTGGGATCCTGAAGGTGAAAGGCTGCCGTCTTATCATTTAAGTATAGCTATTTAAACATGAGTTTAAAAGAGATCCTGCGGGATGGGGGGACAGTGTTGTTTCTATAAGGATAATCTTGGGGAAAGCTGCCTGCCTGTTTCCTGGAGATCAGATAGCCCTCTCCATCCCCTAATAGCTTTGCCCACCTCTGACTTCTCAAGATCAAGAGCCAAAGGATGCTTCCTCACTCCAAGATGTTCTGTCCCATGCTTTTTTTTTTAAAGATTTTATTTATTTATATGAGGGGGAGAAGCAGAGGGAGAAGGAGAGGGGCAAGCAGACCCACCACTAACTGCAGAGCCAGAAGCGGGCTCAGTCCCAGGACCCCGAGATCATGACCTAAGCCAAAGTCCAATGCTTAACTGATTGAGCCACCTAGGCACCCACAGTCCATGTTTCTTAAATAGAAAGGGAGAGAGAAAAAGAGAGAGAGAGAGAGAGAGAGGGAGATGGAAGGACATGTTTAATTTCCATAAGCCCTCTGCTTCTTGAGATGACTATGTAGGTTTAATTCTTTACTGTGTGAGCTTCTCTTCATTGGTGAAACTTAATCCCAGGGGCCCTTACAAGGGAGCTATTGGATATGTCTGATATGCATTCTTCTTACCGGACCCCCGAAGCACACAGGCCATGGATGGCCCCTATCTTGCCCTCTAATGCCTACTCAGTGAGTGACGCCCCTCTGGGAAGCCCCTCTCTCCGCAGAGGCTATCACAGCCAAAAGGAATTCCCGGTCTGTCTTCTTTCAGTTAATGGAGACTCCAAAGCAATCACCACCGCTCTTTGCTAATTTATTGTCTGTCTCTCTCCACTCTAATGGAAGCTCTATGAGGGCAGGTATGTGTGTCTTTTCTCTCTCGCTTTGTTGTTGTTGCTTTTTCCAGCTGTGTCTCCAGTGCCTAGACCTAGGCTGGGACGTGCTCAAGAGATATTTGAGGAATGAACGCACTCTTGTCCAGAGCTGAAGCAAGAGGAGCTTCACAGCGTGACAGCACGAACGCAAGGGGTAGACCGGGCTGGGCGAGAAATGCCGGGGCGAGCAGAAGGGATCAAGAAAGCCCTTTGTTTCCCAGGTACTTGAAAGAAAGATGGACCTTTGTTCAATTCCGAAGCTAGGCCTAGAGAAGCAGATCCACAGAGAAATGAGTTTGGCGGTCTTTTATAATGGTACAACTGAGGAGAGAAAACCAGAGTGGGAATGCAGGAAGTTTCTTGTTACCAAGAATTGCAGGAAATAATGTTTATTGCCATGGCCCTTTCTAGCCTGTTCTTTCTGTGGAAACACAGGTAATCAGTTCTCCATACTGATTTCAGAGGCTGTATGACTATAAGCCATGAGTCATAAGGGAACGTCACTCAGAATAGATGAAGAAAGGGCTCCTGGGGAGGGCAGCAAGAAGGAGCAGTGGCACCAGAAACTCCCAGGCGGCGTCGGGGCCATCATCCCATCAACCTACCGAAAGCTTGGGCACAGAACTCAGGACCCACACAGAGAGGGCGGGCTACATCCAGCAGCCACACAAGCACACACTCTCTAGTTTAGTCCCTTTTACGCTAACAAGTGCACAACATGGCCTCAAGTTCACAAGGACAAAGCAGGATGGTAATTTCCTCCGACTTGTTTGCCAAAAAGACCTCAGCAAGTTTCTAGTCTCCACCCCCTGCACCCAGTCCTCCCATCCATCTCATTATCTTGAATTAGCCTTATTTTTTGTTGGAAAAACAAAAAAATTTAACCTTTTAGCAACTAGAACCCATTACAGGGGTATCTGGTGTTCACAGTATGTAGGTTATGACTCAGTTACTAATTACAGTATTTTTTACCTAATTTTGACTTTGGAGCTAACATAGTTCGTCTCATAAGAATTTCACTTCAGCTTTACTATATATCTCTGTGCGTGTGAGTGCACATGTGTGTGGGTGTGCATGTGTGCGCATGCAATGCACATATATGTTTGGCAAACCTATAGGATCGGTCAGTTTGGGCGCCAACCCAAGTTTATATAAATTTTTATTTTTTCAGATTTCTTGTGGCTCTCAGGACTTCCACTGTAGAGTGTGAAATTAATCTTACTCGATCAGAGTTTTGCCAGTTAATAAATATGAATAATAGGGCTCATTGTTTTCATTGATACTATCTATTGTGGTGTGGGGCATCCCATCTGAATCAGCTCAAAATCAGAAAATACCTTATAACACAGAAACCACTCTTTCATCTCAGGGGCACAGGGAGGGAAACAGGTGATTCTGACAGGAATGGCTGGTAGCATTTTAGGCTGAAACCCGCTTTCCAGAACGCAATGCTACATGAACCTTCTTCACCTGCTTCCTCCACTACGTGTTTTGTGGTTTTGTTTTTTTGTTTTTTTTTTTTAAGAATCTCGGCATTAAGGGATTGTAGGAGTTTGTGCTTGGTTCTTCGCCACGGGGTTCTGAGCCAACTATTTGTTGTGTCTGCTGTCTAATAGGTATTAACAAAATGAGCTCGGTGGCTCCCCTGATGTTATAGAAGCGTTGCACATCCCCACCTCCCCACCAACACACACACACACACACACACACACACACACACACACACACACAACAATGATACTGCTGAAGGAATGCCTTGTAGGAATCTATTTTCTTCGTAAAAGCAATGGATTTGTTCTGGTCCATTTATACTCTCTCCCCGTCCATTGAGCCAGCACAGAGCCATGAGCTAGGTGACCAACCCGTGGAGGCAGCTGGTGGCCAACAACAAACCAGTCAACCCCGTTTTAGGGTCAGCCCCTGAACGCTGGTGCTCAATCAACTAGCCCCAGATCCCAGGGGCCACACAGTGACGACACGTGAAACTACACAAGTTCTATCGCATCTCAGAGCTGTTGGGCCCCCCCACCTGTTACCTACAGGAGCCCATATGAGGTTTTCTGCCCTTCACACCGCACCTCATTAGTCACAGAACAGCCGGGCCGTGAGAAAACATCAGAACCTATCTGTCGCCTCTAACAATTCACCCAACAGATCCTCTATTTCCTTTGTTACGCTATGAATATTCCGCAGCTTCTCCGGTTTTATTAAGAAGGCTTTCCTTTGGTTTCTCTTTGTTCTTCTCATCTAATCTCTTAATGGAAGTTGCTAATTAAATTCCTATAGCCATTTTTTTATAGTGTTTTGAATAGCAAAGTCTGTCAACTGCAGAAAGTGTATATTCTTATCAACACGCCTGTTGCCTGGAGGAGTGAGGGCCTCGCTGACAGATGGCTGCCGAGGGAGGCCCAGCAGGCCTCACATCTGCAGCACCTGTCAGCAGGAGCGCACACGAGAGCGGGGCTGCACAGAAGGGCCTGTTTGGGTTCAATAAAGAGAATCCAGGTTGCTAGAGTGTTTCCGTGAATCTCAAGTGGAACTTGGCAAGTCTAAGCCAAGTGTTCTGGGCACGAACTTGTTTTTAAGCATTCTTTGACGCTGTCCCATTCACGGTCACATATCCCTTTAAATTTCATGGGATCTGCTCTCCAGAGGAAGGTTTCAAAGCAGCCTAGCGCATGACATGTATGTCAACCATCTTTTATCAGACACAATGTCACAAGTCATCAAACTGAGTCCCATTAAATTACTTGTTGCTGTCTGGTAGGAGGTTTCAAGGCCTTTATGAACAGTGTGGCATTGCCTTTTATGCTAAATTTACATGGAAATTAAAGATGCGCATGCTTTCCCTAAAACGAACCCCACTTTGACTCACATATAGGTGGCTAGCTTGATGATAACCTACGGTTGTGAGGGGCTAACTGAAGGGTAATCCACCAACACAGAAATCAGTGCCAAACCAGTCCCTGTGAGGAGACATTTGTCCTTGATCAAGTGTTGGTACCTGCCTAAAGCGAAAATCCAGTGGCTCTCCCAACACGGACTTTGTCCAGGCACAGCAGGTGTCAAGTACTGGGCATGAGAAATAAGGTAGTTGTCATAACCTGGCTCAAAATAACGGGTGAAGGGGCGCCTGGGTGGCTCAGTCATTAAGTGTCTGCCTTCGGTTTGGGTCATGATCCCAGGGTGCTGGGATCGAGCCCCACATCAGGTTCCCTGCTCTGCAGGGAGTCTGCTTCTCCCTCTCCCTCTGCCCCTGCTTGTGTTCCCTCTCACGCTGTGTCTCTCTATCAAATAAATAAGTAAAATCTTAAAAAAAAAATAGCAGGCTAAGCACACATGTCTATGCCATCCCAGACCACACACCACAAGTCAGAGGTGGGATGTGTGTGTGTGTGTGTGTGTGTGTCTTCATAAACAGTGCTTAAAAATAACAAAGGCTAACCAGGGACCTTGCAGAATTTCCAAAAAATAGAAAGAAGAGATCAAATAAAAGGAAAAATAAACCTAGGCCCACCAAAAACTACAGCTCCAAAGGGGAAGAATTGCCACGGCCATAGAAGCAATTCTGCGAGAGCTCCGAGTACAGAGGCCAAGGACAGAGGGACTAAGAGTCACTGGTATGCTTGAAAATTAGCTGGGGATTTTCTCCATGTATCTAAGAAGTACTTACGTCTGTGCTCCAGTATGTATGAGTGACGGTGGGCCTCACTGCCTGACTCACGGCAGTGAAAAACCTGATGGTCCATCAGCAGGCGAACGGGCCACTGTGACATTCTGTAGATCACTGCATACTGACATGAAAATGTCTCCAAGACATGACATTAAAGGAGAAAGCAAGTTGTCGAAAGACACAGAGTAAAACTAAAGATTATGTACGTAGACAAGTAGATGATGGATGGATGGACGGACAGATGGACAGCCAGACAGACAGCCAGCAAGAGTACATGTACTCCTGTTTGTGAATGCCAAGATAAAAGTCTGGAAGGAGACTTGCCAGATGGTTTTCAGAACGTACCTTCAGAGAGAGATGGCACAGTTCAGGTGAGGGGGATGGGCACTCTGTATCCTGCTCATGGAGTGCCTGAAAAACTCTTATGGGGTCATGTTCATGTGTCATGCATGTGATTATAGACACATAGAACAAAATAAGATGGCCAAAGCACAGGTATGGCCCCCTCCTTGAAAAGCTTACGTGGAAGAGAAAGGCAGGGAGGAAAAATATGTTTGATATTTCACTGAAACAGGCGCTTTGATAGAGAAATTTCATGGCGGTTTGGCAACCTCCCCCAAAGGCGCATAACCCAGTCTAAATCACTGAGGGCTTCCCCAGAGCAGTGGTGCCTAATCTGAACCCTGAAGGGAGGGTAGCCCTGGTCAGATGGACAAGAGCCCCCTGGGCGGGGAGGGTCCGTGTCAGGGCACCCCATGTCCCTCCCGGCTCTGCTGGACAACAAAGCGGCCAGCCTCTCACTTGAAGAACTGGGGTGTCCCAACTGCAGACCTGAAGCAGCCCCTCCAACTAATTCTTCCCTCCCAGTCTCCCTTCTTCCTGTAAGGAGTTAGGAGAATTGGTAAATCGTGTGGAGAATTGGTAAATTGTGTGGAAGAGACTATGAAAAAGCTCTCTAAAGGTGGGTCACCAGTCAGAACTCTTCCCTCACACTCTGGCCTGTCAAACACCCCCATGACACCCTCACTCTTTCCCAGCTGACCAGGTATCCAGATGTTCCCTGCAGGTGGCCGAGAAGACACAGCTAACAACAACAGAGTGGGCATTCCTTTCTCCCTCCTTTTTCTCTGTCTTCCACAGAGATCAGCCAATATCAGCCCCCTCCAGAAACCTTCACCTCCTGAGGTCTAAAACCTTTCTGAAAATGTATAAGTGGGGGCGCCTGGATGGCTCAGTCAGACAGCATGTGGCTCTCGATCTTGGGGGTTACACGTTCAAGCCCCACATTGGGTGTAGAGCTTACGTTAAAAGAAAATTCGCAAGTGGACCAGTCATTCCTTCAAGTCACGTGGACTCGACGTAATGAGTGTGGAGTCGCCAGGCTGCAGTGGGAAAGGAAAACCCTCAGTGAGGCAGGAGATGAATTGTTCTCCCTAGAAATAGTAGCTCATACATGCCCAGAAGCACGACAACGACTTTCCTATGTGTTGCTCTTTCTTGAGTCAAATCCTGGCATCCAAGGAGAAGGGATGTGGCCCTCGGGGCCTGGAGTGGCCCTGGGGAAAACAGACAGCCTGAGCCTGGGGCTCCTCAAGAGAAAATGTGGAGAAGCCTCTCTGGCAGTCTGTTAGATTCCTAGGGCTGCCCTTGCAAGTTACCACAAACCAGTGGTTTAAGATGAGGGTGAGTTTATTCTCCCCCAGTTGTGGAGGCCACAAGTCCTAGGCCAAGGTGCCTCCTTCGTACTCAGCACCTTCTTGATTGTGGGTGTCCCAGCTCATCCTAATTCTAGGGCAGAATTCTTCCCTGTGTCTTTCAGCCTCTGGGGGCTCTGGACATTCCTTGGCTTGTGGCTACATTGCTCCAGTCCCTGCCTCTGTCTTCATCTTGCCTTCCCTCTGCTGTTTGTGTCTTCTCCTTTTCTGTCTCTTATAAGGACATTTGTCATTGGATTTGGAGGCCACTTAGATAATCCAGGATGATCTCATCTCAAGATCCTTAGCTTAATTATCTCTGCAAAGACTCTTTTTCTAAATAAAGTCACAATCACAGGTTCCGGGGGTTACCATGTGGACATATGTGCTGGGGGCGGGGGACATAATTCAACCTACTACAGATGTCCAGTCAGCCTCCTTGGTTTTCCCAAATCCTTCATTCTCTATTGTTTCCCCCAGGTTTGAAGTCACTCTTAAACCTCCCACGTGGCTTGCCGTCTAGCTAGAATGTTGTTTTGGGTAGAAAGGGAACAGTGGAGATAATACATGGTGTGGTTTTACAGATGAGATTCAGTATCCTCCTTATTTTGACAGAAAAAAAAAAGGCCAGAAAATTTCAGTTGCTTGGTCAAGGTCACGGTTAGTGACAATGCTGGGACAAAAATCTGGAGACCCTTTCCACTACTCCATGCTCTGCATATAAGATTCTAGGTAATCATGTTTGACCTTAGCTACAGCTAAGGGTATCAGGTTGGTCATAGGTGCTTTGAGGAGGAAATGCTAAAAGTGGTTATCATTCGTCTTGCAAATTCCTTATCCAGTAGCAGGACCTTGGAAACCTACTCCTGTTCGGTAATACATAACCAGACTGACTGACTGACTGACTTCCAGGGTTACTCATACTGCTTAGTACTTTCTCCTTAGGTCTTAGCATGTCCCAAGCTTGTCCTCTTTTTTGAGAGAAAAAAAAAAAAAATCACCCCAAAGGCTATGAAAACAAAACATTTGAGCTCAGTTAGTTCACTCGAAGAAGTGTTACTGAGGCCTTTAGTTTGGCCTGGTAAGCCAAGGAGTAAGATAGCACACTTCAAAGACTGGGTAGTATTTGTCTTGGGACCTGAATTAGGAAAGAATGGAGGTGGGCGGGGGAGAGGGTGCTCCCTTTGGACTCACTTACAAGGTTTGGGTGTCTGTGAATGTCTGTTATGTAATACGTACCCGAAGCAGTTGTAAAGTCATTCAGACAATTGTCAAACTCGAGAAGTTCCCGACTCATGAATATTGCAGATAGCCCATTTTCTTCACCTTCAGTTCAATCTGATACCTTTGAATAGGCGGTAAGGTGTTGGGGACTTTATCGGAGCCAGTGGCGCTAAAGCTGAAAGGAGGTTTGAATGGGTGAGGGAGTCATTCAAAAAATGCTTTTATTTGGTTTCAGAAACACTTTCTTTGTTTTGATGTGCTCAGAACATCATCTATTTGAAGTCTGGCTCCACCAGAGTTTTTATCTCCAAAGCAAGAAAAATATGGTAATCTTAAATAAGCCACCGCAACAGAATGCATTTTCTTCCCCCCCAAAAAAAAAGTTTCCAAGAGATTTGTGCATTTTGAACATGGGTAATACCTGCATAAAAGTCTAAATGAATGACTCTAAGCCACAGTCCGTCCTTCTCTTTGTTCTTTATGAAAGTATTCACATCTACCCAGCCAAATTAACATATATTATCACAAATGTGTCATTCTCAAGTTTCCTGGGCTCGGCTTATCACTCGCCGTTCTTTTTTTTTTTTTGCTCATGACTGTCTTTCTGAAAACAAAACAACATTATTCACACCAATAAGTGTAACGGGCACAATGGAAGAAAACACTGGAAGCAACTTCTTTGTACTTATCAGGGGTGACCTCTCACTCTTGGCTTTTCCTTTCTTTGCCTCCCTAGAGTCACCTCTCTGAGAAGACACTGCAGGACTCTATGTTCCGTTAGCGAACCCTGCACTCATTTGTCTTCTTAGATCCTTCCAGATCTCAGAATTGTTCCAGAATTCAGCGTCCAGGAAAAACCTAGCTCCTGCCTTTATTCTGCAGTTGAAAACCATAAATCTTGTTTAGAGAGAAATACTCCATTCTCTTCACTATCTTAATTCATATGTGGTTCAAATGGCGAGGGAGAAGAAGAAAACCTCAGTAGATGGTCTCCTGATACTTAAATAAAAAAATAAAATAATCTATTTACTTCAAGCTCCATTTGAAGCCACACCCCTTCGGAGAATTTGGCCAGACCGAAGATTCGTGTGTAAGAGTGGAGATAATTGTATTTGCATGCATTCCCATATCTGGGAGTGAATGTGTGTAATAAACACCCTGATGTATACCAGTGAGAAACTCAAGATGGGGGTGTCTGGAGAGACAGGGGGAAAATATCTCAGCCCACTCTGAATTCTAATTCAGGCCAGGAAGACAGTCTCCTGGAAAGATTCCTGTTATGTCCAAATTTAGGACTCAGAACCCAGCAGCCAAGAGATGTGTTTCAGAATGTTCTAATGTCAGTGGGATACTAAGGGTACAGACCTTCCTCAACTTGTAATGGGGTTACATCCCAATAAGCCCACGTAAGTTAAAAATATCGTAAGTCAAAAATGCACTTAACACACCTAACCTCATAGTTCAGCCCAGCCGGTCTTAAACACGAGCAGAACGCTTACGTTAACCTACAATTGGGCCAAATCATCTAACACAAAGCCCATCCTAAAATCAAGTGTTGAATGTTTCATGTAATTTATTGACTACTGTCTACTGAAAGTAAATTAGAGAATGGCTGTGTAGGTGCAGGATGGTTCCAAGTGTGTCAGTTGTGTACCCTGGAGATTGTGTGGCTGACGGGGAGCTGTGGTTGCTGCTGTCAGCCAGCAGCACAGAGTATCAACCAGCATATTGCTGACCCCAGAAAAGATCAAACTTCAAAATTTGAAGTACATTCCACTGAATGCATCTCTGTTCTGTACCATTGCAAAGTCGAAAAATCTTAGGTCAAACCGTCCTAAGCTGGAGACTGTCTATATTACTTTTAGACTCCCCATGTAAGGCAACTCGCTGCTAAAAATATCTGCTGATTTAAATGAGACCTTTTTTTTTAAGATTTTAATTTATTTGACAGAGATCACAAGTAGGCAGAGAGGCAGGCAGAGAGAGGTGGGGGAAGCAGGCTCCCCGCTGAGCAGAGAGCCCGATGCGGGGCTCGATCCCAGGACCCTGAGATAGTGACCTGAGCTGAAGGCAGAGGCTTAACCCACTGAGCCACCCAGGCGCCCCTAGATGAGACCTTTACCAGGAAATTAGGAGCAATACAGGAACAGGTTACAGTCTTCTGTCTTACTATGATAGATCTCTTTGTGTTACTCAAGTGGCAAATACCATTTATATACGTTGTCGACTTTTCATGGATTACAACAGTAACATGGAATAGCTTGACCCTTGCCATTTTTGCAATAGAAAAACTTAGGTCCAAAAAACCTTACTCATTTTTGCCCGCTGCCTATATTTCTTATAAGCTTTTCAGTAAGTTCATTTCTCATATCAATATATCACCAAGAGTTAGAGGCTGTCCAGGTCAAAAATACATTTTAACCATGACTATCATAGACACACCAGTGACCAAAAATCCATTTTAACCATGACTATCAGAAACCTGAGCTTTGTCAAGTATGACTGAAACAGACAGGAACTTTGTTGTGCAATAGATTTTTATTTTGGTTTTGGTTTAAACAAACGCCCTCTTTCCCCAGCAACTTAACAATATGTGCAGATTACTTACCATGAGCCTTGCATATTCATTTTTGTTCTAAGAGAAATTCAAGATTTTATCATCCATTTTGGCTGGGATATTCTGGTCCTTTCCTATCTTTGCCAGAGGTTGGCTTGTAAATCATCTATGATGAAGAGAGGGTGTGCGCAAACTCCCTCCAGAGCAAGCAGGTAAATTATCTCTTAATTCTGCTCAGTCACCGCGGATCAACATTTATTACTCTCGCTCAGAATTACAAAGTTGGTTCATGCCTGGATGCTTGTTAAGCCCATGGTGACTCAAGAACCCTAAACCCCACCAGGCATTGACAAGCAGAATGTCTGTAAAATTACTCTGAGAACATAAATCTTCATGGCTTGCAGATTAAGACTCACCTCTTAGTGGAGGCATTTTCTAGTACAGAGTGTTAACATCGAATCGCCTTTGTTGAAGCATCAATGTTCCTACGTTTTCCATCTAAGCTATCAAGGAGACAAACAGACACGGGGATATATTTTTGTTTGCTAGGACACAGTACAGCCTGTACCCGTATCAGGCAAACACAGATTTTTTTTTTTTTAAAAAGACTTTCAGTGTAAGCCTTCTGAAATAAGGCTTTGGGGAAAACAAGAAGGGGGAAAAAAAAAAAAGCTACCTACTCCAATTAAGCTCACAAAGAGACTACAGTACTTCACATTATCTTAGGAAAAACAAAAGCCCAAAAGCACAGCCCACAGCCTTTCCAGTCAAGTAGACAGACATTAAAGTACATTAGCACTATCATTTGTATGTCTATAAATATCAATAAAGTATGTGATTTGGCTTCACTTTCACACAAAGAAGGAGGACTATCCTTTTCAGGAAATTTCACAGAGACACTCACCAACAAAAGTTCGGTAACTTAATCTTTGGAAAGCTCAATAATGCTAAGTTCAAAATTGCAGGTTTTAAACTAATGTACCTGATAAGTGACCCATTACTGGGTAACCCAACCTTCCCAGTCCCGGTTATCTGTAACAGAGAAGAGTCTCCCTAAAACAGAACTAATGTGTCCACATCTACATTAATCTCTGAAGTCAAAAAGAGGCATTCTTCATAGGCTTTATCTGTTTCCAAATGTCTGCCTCCACCAGAAGTGATTTCGTACTCCTGAGGCAGCTATGCAAATGACTCCAATATCTTTGTCCGATAGGCGCTGTTTCTTACGGATCTGTGGCGTACTGTCCCACAGACTATGCTTTCACAGCTGACGGGTAACAGGATTTACAGACCCTGAGCCAAATGGGGGTGTGCCTCTGTGGCTCCTAGACTGTGAAGGACCTGAAGGCTTGAATTGGTGTGTGTGTGTGTGTGTGTCTGTCTGTCTGTGTGTGTCTGGGGTGGGGGGGAGGGCGGTGTGCCTGTGTCGGTCTGTCTGTCAGTCAGGGGTGCAGGCAGCCCATCAGAGATTTTCCTCCTCTGTGTCACACTGCTTCCAACTTTCTCTCGAGTACAAGTTTCTTCTTGCTAGGTGTCATGATGCTAATAGACAGGATTTGTAGAGCATCCGTCTGTCAAATTTATTCGCGCAGGGCCACTTATCACTGCTAGTGGCTTGAAACCTCTATCTTTTTTCTCCTTCTGAGTTGCAGACCTTATTTGCAGAGCTGAAATAAACATGCTCCCCAAAACATTCATTATTCAGTAACACGTTAGGAGATAACGTGAAAAAGGTAAAACGTATTCAAGATGGCGCGCTTTCCCGCCTCCCACCTATGACGACGTGAAGAGCAACTCCAGTAAATATATTTTTACTCACTACAGCTTTATATGCTCCAATTCGGACCTAAGTAATTTTCCTTTTCGGAGCATATTTTTTTAAACCTGAATTAAGATGATCTCCATGGGATCCAGCAGATAGGATGGAGACTGGCTACCTTGAACCTGGGCTACCACTTCTTTCCATGGCAATCTTGACTGGTTCTGGTCTAGAAATATAATTTCCATGAAGGAGTCTACCGATGCACATGAATTTACATGTTGGACCTTAAAAATCCAACAGAATTAAGTTAATTAAGTACAACCTTTGACAAAAACATTTCAAGGCAAGTCTTTAATGTCCCTGCAGGGGGAGTGACAGTAGCCTGCTGCGTGGAACATTGGTTTTCTTTCACCAACCTCTCAACCTGGGTTAGTTCCCAAGAGACAACACAGGAGGAAAGAATGGGATAAAAAAGATTCTCTCTCAAAAACAGGGGTTGAAATTTTTTAATGAGACCCTTTTAGTCCTACAATTTCTTAAATTGTGTCTATGAAACAAGAACTCTCCAGGATTCAGCAAGTTTTTCCCTCTTATAGTGACCATTATAATGACCATTCACAGGAAACACTTTGTTATTAAAAGTTTGGCTAGCTCCAGAGCTTAAAAAAAAAAAAAAGTAAATAGCAATCTCTCTTTTACTCAGAACGGTTTAAGAATATTAAACTATTCCACATTAAGACTCATCATATATGTCAAATATGGATTACCAATTTTAAAAGAAGCTTAGCCAACTTAAAGATACCAAATTCTAAAACTATCCAGAATAAAAGTCACCTAAATTCAGAAATTTGTGAATGCGGAGTCCATCAGTTAACAGGCCATAATCCTATAGCTGCAGAAAATGTGTAAGATTAAGCTGACCATGTGTTGAATTTATGAGGATACACCTGGGGAAGTTGGCCTTTTAAACAAATCTGAGATTTAGGTTTATTATTGTCAGCTCTTTCTTTCCAGTAAAAGTGGAGCATGGGAGGTGAAAACATCTAATGAAAGTCCTGGAGATGTAACGGTGTGTAGGTGATAAGCACAAGTAGACACCAGTAGGTAGCAGAGGTCACCTCCACAACAGATGCTCTCAAACATGCTGCTCATGTTCTCGAGGCCATGTTGAAACATAAGGTGTGGACTCCACTCTTAGGGATTCTGATTTAGTAGGTTTTTGGTAGGACCCAAGAATTTGGTTTCCCAACAAATTCCCAGGGGGTGCTGCGAGTGGTCTGGGGACCACCTTTTGAGAACCGTTGCTCTAGAGTCAAGTGAAGGTTTGCTTGCTTGCTTGTTTCTCAGTTAACTTGATCAGGTTAATGTAAATTCAAATAATTCTGTCCCTCAAAATCCCCCTTATTCCCTTAGAAATACAGGTTGACCAGCCCGATCAGATTAACAGATTTTTGTTTTATTTTGTACCACCTTGATATGGAATCATAAAAATTTTACCCTATGACTATATAGAGCATTTGAGCATTTCAATAAATACATGCAGTGTTTAAGCCAGATAGACTTGGATTCATATACAGCTTTGTGCTTCCCAGCTATGTAACTCCAGGCAAGTCATTTAGTGGCTCTAAGCCTCAATCCCCAGATTTATGAAATGGGGCTAATAATATAAACCCCAATCGATTGTTGTGAGGGTTATAAATGTAAAGCCCTTACTTAATGCACATAGCATAGTTGGAACATAATATTATCTACTTGTCTGGAAAGATTCAATTCCATAAGATTCTACCAAATATGGAAAACTGAAGATAACTCAGAGAACTATAGTTCTCTCAGAAAAAGCCATGGACTTTGCTATAAGGGTTAAAGTCCTCAATATAAAATATTATAACCTTCCTAAAGTATTGATTAATTAAAATATGAAGGTTGACTTAATTTTCTGATCAGCAGAAGTTGTTTGAAGCTCCTTCTTGCTTCTACCCTGGCTGAAATTCCCTTTAACTCTCCTGCCTTATGAAGTAATGTATTCTCTCCAAATAATCTTTTATGGTTGTGTGAGGTCCATACACTGCTTCAGGATCATCATTGACATCAACTTGTCATTGTAGTCAAAGAAGGTAATGGAAAGCATATTGAGTAAATTGTGATTCTAGAATTTGGCCTTGATCTTAGATAGGTATATATAATTCCTAGTATAAATTAAACTTCTTATGGTGCCTTCTTCACCACAAAAACAAAACAAAACAAAAAAACAAACAAAAACCTAGAGCACAGGAAAAATTCTAGTAAGTAAGCTATTTAATTAGGGAGGGCTTCATAAACTGATGATGTAGTGATATTTACAGGGCACTGGGGGAAGAACAAAAGGTACAGTTCAACTGACATTATGTGGGTTGCTCAAGTGATGAATGGTTATGCGGATCATGTAGGAAGTGGTGTTTTGGTACCTTTTCCTCCAAATTCATTGACTTAATGTGCTTCGAAGATAGACACTTTTTGATGTACCTCTTTATGCTGAAGCTCAGATTCTACTGATCTCTGCATAGCTGGGGTTCTTTGGTCACCATTATGCATGATCCAAACATTAAGGCAAGAAGCCCTAGCTCTCCGTCTGCACTATGGAGGCTTCCAAAGAAGAAGGCTTACCTTTAAAGTCTTTCTCAATAGTGCTTCTTTTGACATTTGGGGCCGGATAATTCTTTGTTGGCGGGGACTACTCCCGTGTACTGAAGGGTGTTTAGCATCTCCCTGGTTTCTACCCACAAGATGCCAGTAACAACTTCTTCCCTAAGTTAAACAAATCACAAATGTCTCCAGAGATTGCCAAATGTTCTCAGAGGGGCAAAATTGGACTCTCCTCCCACCAGTTCAGAACCCTAGCCTCAAAGGCCAGTCCTAAGTTTGAATAACAATGGGATATTTCTTCCTGCTGTTCCCTCTGTTTTTAATTAGCGTGGAAATGACCTGAGACTCCTCTGGGAGTCTGGCCCTTTCTCTCTTCCTACTAATTCTTTTTATTAAGCAAGCAAAGCAGAGACATTTCTCCATCCCCACAGTCTCATGAATAGACTTATGTCCGCATGACAGATACAAATATATTCATAGTAGAGCTTGTAAAGCTGGTCACTTAGGTGACAGATGATAAAGGATGGGTGGATGGCTGGCTGCCTGGATAGACAGACAGACAGATAATTTTCAGGATTTTCTTTTTGACAACACACATTTCTGCAGTGTTCACATTTCTACCGTGCCCAGTCTAGGCAAACTTCCCCTCCCTGGATGTTCAGAGAATGACTTCCCCAGTTCCATGAAGTCCTTCATTAACTGGAAGTCAACAAGAGAGCCTTACTAAGCACTTAGATATGAAACATGTTCATAAAATACTTTTTATATTGAGAATAATGAAAAAAATGATTTATGGGTGACACAATCAAAGTGACTCAAGGTATTAATTCCAATTATGACTTTTCATTGTCGTTTGGTGGCATAAGAAATAGAGATAGCAATGAATGTTCTTTGTTTTTTTTTATACCTATGAGTATATACTGTAAAGAAAAACTAAGCAAAATTCTTGATTGGGCATTATTTTATGATTATTTCATCTTTTTCCACTAAGTATAACTCAAAAAATATGAAGAAATATACATTCATGCCTGAAGGTACTAGGTAGTATGTCGGAGATGTGTGAGAGGGACTGCTACCCTTGGAGGGCTTACTCATAATCTATTTGAGCAGATAACAGACATGGATACCCACAAAAGAATGAGAAAACTACTATGAAAGAGACCAGGGTGAGCTCAGTGTGTGATAAAGGAAAAGGGTTTTGGAGAAGGAAGCTCCTTGAAGGCCAGGGTCCTCAGGAAAGGTTTCCTGAGGGGCACTGCATCTGGACCCACATGGTTGGCTATATTGGGGCTGCTTCTCACTGTGGAGAAGCTGGGACGTAGAAGTGGAGAGCGGCAAAGGGCAGCTGGACACAGAGTTCTGCGCATCTATGACTAGGACCAAAGGGGTATTTGCACATAGCCAACTACTACAGAATCATAAAGGTATTAAATATTCTATGTTCCGGTTAACTGTCATTTTTCTTATCATAGTAAAATAGGAAAGGAATCTATGAACAGAAATAGTGACATAAATCAGAAGTAATCTCAAGATTGAGTTATTCATGTCAGTGAGACCATTGCCATAGGAAAGTCAGACATGCTAAAGGAACCACGAGCATTTCTATCCCTTTGGTAGGTTACTGATCTCGTCTCTTCCCTTAGGGGGTAAGACCTGGGTTCACTCGTTAGTCACCAAACATCAAATGAGTGTCTACCACTCACCAGATAGAATCCTATTATTCAGAGAGCTGGGGTGGTAGAGGCAAACCAACAGATAAGGCCTCTATTCTCATGGACCTGGTTTTTCTCATGCAGACAGACGATCAAGCAGCAACCAATCCGGCAGTGATGCCAGAGAGTAATGTGGCCAGTGGAGAAAATTAAGTGGAATGACAGGCTCAAGCAGAAGCCCATAGACTGGCCTACAACCAAATCCAGCCCTCTGTCCATTTTTATTAGCACCGTGAGCTAACGTGGTTTTTACATCGGAACCTCAACCGAGTGAGATACTATCCTCCCAAAAAAAAGAATTCTATTCTTCTCATTAATACACCTACAGTGCAAAATATTATATTCAACTGACTTATTCTATTTTGAATTTCACTGATAAAAATTGGTGCAGATTTGTCCTCCCTCCTGTCATTCACATACCTACGGAACATCATCAGTTTTGCCTCTTGGCCTCCTATGCATCTCTTTATGTAAAACGTCAGCCTTAAAAAAAAAAAAAGCAAATCCTACCATTTGTTACAACATAGATGAAGGTTGAAGACATTATGCCAAATGAAATAAGGCAGACACTGGACAAAGGCTACATGACTTCATTTACATGAGGCATCTAAAATCTAAAAGTCAAACTCACAGAAGCAGAGCATCAAATGGTAGTTGCCCGGGGTTGGGGGATGTGGAAATAGATAGTTGTTGCTCAACAGGTATAAAGTTTTATCCATGCAAAATGAGTAGGTTTTAGAGATCTGTATGTACAATACAGCCATATATATATATATGTACATATATATATGGCTAGCAATATGATATCATACACTTTAAAATATGATCATTCTCATGTTAAGTGTCCTCACAAAATACACACACACACAAAAACACAAAAACATTCTGGAAGTGAAATATGTTCCGTACCTTGATTGTGGTGATGGTCTCACAGGGATAAGCGTGTGTCTCAACTCATCAAAAAGAATACATTATGCATTTAAGGTTTTTTGTCTATTAATTATATCACAATGAAGCTTAAAAAGCAGTTTGCCCACCCGTGAGTTATAGACCAACAGCGGCAGTGGTGAAGGACAAAGCAGGGTCCGGGCTCAAGGAGTGAGGGGAAGCTCTGCCAGGTATTGACATTGGAACTGAGACCTGAATTATTCCTCCTGCCACCCACCAGCCCTGTGACCTCAGGATTGCCCCTTGCTTGTTTACAAAACTTCTGGGGTGAGCTAGACCATCTTTCTTCCCTACCCCCGGCAGCGCTGTTCCTCCATTGACCAACATGGCGCACCCTTCCACTGTTGGCCTTCCATCGCCCATCTCTACCCACTTTGGGAGTATGGAGAAGAAAGCAGTCCCAGCAGGAGAGACGTTTTCAGTTCTCCCTTTTTGCACCCATCATACCATTTGGACAAACTCACCAAAAAGCCCCATAAATCTGAGTTCTACAATTAACCCCCAATACCTTGACAAGATATTCAGGAAGTGGGTGGAAGTTTCTCAGAACACAAGGCCAATGCCTTACAATCTTTAAAACACTGTTGAAAAACAGTCCACACTGGCTCTGAATTATTGTAGTCTTTCAAAGTCGATACAAAGTAATATGCAAGGAGACAAAGCTATTTTACTAGGCAGACAGATATTCCAAATTACTGGTTCTTAACAAGCATGGTAATACATCAGTCAAAAGCAATAAATTTAAACTTAATGAAATCTCAATTTGCCTACAGTGCATTTCACTTTGACATTTTCTATATTGCCATGGTGCTTTGATAAAGTTTTTTAAAATGCAAAGAAAGTGTCTGTAAGGCTAAAGACCAGACTTGGTGCCATTGTGGCCAAGGCAACATTACAATACTTAAGTTCCATCACTCCATGCCCCCTGGCAGGCAGAGCCTCGGCGCTAACACGGTTCAGTTTTCATTATCATCGTACGATTATGCATTTTACTGCATTTAACTGATAATACAACTACCAGCTCACCTTAAAAGAATTAGCTTGGAGGTTTCATTGCTTCCCAAATGGAATTCATTTGGCAAACAAATGACAATTAGCCTGGTCTCCCTGTTCTGCGTCAGGATGCTTTTTGATTGAACCTAGACCAATTTACAATTTTTAAATGAGTTTAGACATTTACATTTAAAATGTCTAGAGGAAATTAGCCCTGGGACATCCAACAGCCAAAATGCTTTTTGAAGTTGATTATTATTTGATCTAGTACCCTCTACCTGTACATTTTGTTCCAACTTCAAAGTTTGAGAATGGAAATGCCACCTCACCTCAAAGCACAGGGAGAAACTTAAAAGCGGTTTTGCTCATTATGTTATGCAAAGGAGCCCATATTTTAATATTCGTTTAATATGGTTAGTTAGCTTTAATGACACCAGTGTGACAGTGTCATAGTTTTGGAATCTGAAAGCACTGATTGAAGTTTCTGGCCGCTGCTTCTATTTTTCCGCACAGAAAGGAAGCGTGCCCTTTGAAGGACAGACCGGCTCCTGGGTGCGTCCATTCGGGTAAAGACTAAACTAAACATGATAACTTCTAGATGAAGAGCTCACCTGTCCCAGGGAAGAAAGCAAAAAATCAGGATATCAGGGACCCCAGAGACACTCGACTATCATGTTTCAATTCTGCGTGTTTTGTGACCACGCTTGAGGACTGGAAATTCCATTCTAAATGCGCCATACGGATAACCCAGCCATGGAAACTGGCACTACTCTGAAACAAAGCCCACTAACTTCTGGTTGAGAATATATTCTATTTATTACCATTGCTATTGCCACGCTGTTGCCAAGGTGACAAGATGGCAGCCCTTGGTCCACTCCACATCGTTGAGTGGCAAAAATAAAATATGGTGAGAGGAGGACCACAAAGATGTGTTAGAGTATTGTCATTCTATTCTGGCTAATCCCCCCAAAGACCCGAAAGTCAGTATTATCCACAACACATTCAAAGAGACGCTCTAGAAAAAACCCCCGGGGAGCTGGCCAGTCCATATCTGTGTGGAATCATCATGGTTCCCCCACCCCACGTCACCCTTGGGCGTTCCCCACACCAGTCTGAATCTCTAGTTTTGTCTCGGGCTATAGGACGCACACCACATGTTTGCAAAATAACTTTGACTTCAAACGAATTCCCAAATGATAACACTGTATACTCCCTGCACAGAATTCGTGGTTTTGAAGCCTGTTTTCTGTGGAAATATTAGGTCTGAATTAAGTGACCCGGCCTCTCAGAAGATCCCAACAGGGTCCTGAGGCAAGAATGGCAGGAAAAAGTGAACTAGTCCAGGTGGCCAATGTACAAAATGGCGGCAGAGGGCCTTAAACCTGCTCTCCTGACTCTGAGTCCCCTGGTCTGACCACCACCTATGGTGAAAATGGAGATAAACAGAAAACAAAATAGGTCATTTATTTTTCATGTAGCATGGCTTCAGTTAGCTGCAGAAAAGATGAAACTTCTCAGGTCCCTGCACTGCTAACCTCTGGGATTTCCTGTCAGCTCCCCTCCCCCACCCAGCCTCATTTTCCTTCATGAAAACAGTCAGAGCATCCTTGGAGTAAACTCTGTTTTCATTCCAAATTTAACACACCAGCAACACATTTTTCTCCCAGGCGCAAGGTCGGGACCAGGCTAGGGACGTGCCAAGTCCTCCTCTCAAAGGTTTGTCATTTTCCAGTTCTTCCTGCACACTAGGAATGGTTATTCCTGTCTCAGAGGCCTGGCAACAAGCCCCTCACACAGGCAGCCTCCCCAGACTGTGGCTGGGAGCCGGGAGGGTATCCTCGCGGCCCACAGTGCAGGCCGCACAACTGGCAACCTGGAGACTTTTGTTACCTCGTGCGCCCTCTGCTGGCCGAACCGCCGCCTGCGTGCATGGGAGCCTGCAAACTCCCGGGGAAGGTTTTGCTTTTAGATTGCGTCGGGTTCTCCCTAAGCCGCAGTGAAGCATTTTAGTGTGCTCAGAAATAAAACAGCACTGGGTGTGTTGTAAAACTATGAATTCTGTTACGCTGAAAAGAAATGAAATTTTAAAAAATGATTGAAAAAAAAAAAAGAAATAAAACATTCCCTTCTGCAGCTTCTTAGAAATGCACTTTTCTCTCTGTAGTTGTCCTTTTGTGCCAGTTTATTCAGTAACTCCTGTTTTTAAGCGTAGCTGCATGTTTTTTAAACGCGGAGATCGTTTGTCAGAGTGAAAACCCTGAAGAACCCTAACATCTCTCTCTGATGCTCACGTGCTATACGAGCCCTCGCCCCAGCACCTATGAACTGGCCACGAGGGGAAAAACAATACCAAGACGGAGCCATTCCCATCATATGCTCGCAGACTCCAGCAGCGGAGCGCCTAGGGGGTTGAGACCACGGGAGGGACTGCAAAGCCTCTTCCGACACTTAATAACTGTGTGACATTGGCAAGTTAAATAACCTCTTCAAGGGTCCATCTCCTCCTCGGTAAGATGAAGTTATGATAATATTTGCCTCCTTCAGTTGTTGTAAGGAGGTAACGCATATAAATACCTTAGACTAGTCCTGGGCACCTAGAGGCACGTCGGTGTCACATGGTATCATATCACATGCAGGGCACAAGTAAGACTTCTAGGTTAAGTGCCCATACTAGAATAGACAGGAGTGGAGATTTTCCAGAGATTTGTTTTAAGGATTTTTTTTCTTTACAATTACCCAGAGGGGATGAATGTTACAGTTTCTAAATTGAAAGAAAAGAAATAGAACTTGCAGCAAAACCTTACTTAGAAAGTGTTTTCTCTGCCTTCCCTACCAACAAAATATTGAAGTGTGCAACTGACAAATACTCTTTATATTCTAATTCTTGGGGGGTGGGGATAGCTTCTCAGGAATTACCGATCTCTTCTTTGCAGGACTTTATAAAGAAAGGTTAAAAGTTGAAATGACTTATGTATTGAGCACATGTTAAGGACTAGACTAGACCCATCCATTCGCTTACTGTTACAAATACTTACTGGGTGCCTACCACGTCCCTATGGGCCCGGGCTAAGTAAAGATAGTATAGATGTAAATCAGACAGACGGACCCTTCAGTACAATGCTTACAGGCTAATGAAAAATACAGACTGTAAACAAGTACTTAAATGTGAAGGATGGTCTAAAAGGAGAAGCACCAGGAGCCACAGAACACAAAACCTCATCTGGAGGACCCACTTTCTAATTTAATAAGAGATTCCTTTGCATGGAGGGATCTCTATGTTAGAAAATGTCATCATGTTTCTCAAAAGCAATAGAAGATTGAAGGAGTCCTCATTGTCCAGGGTGGGGGAGATTTTATACTTAAGAAAACCAACAATTTGCCTCCCCCCCCAAAAAATACTAATAATAACATGGATTTGCAACACCAACTCAGTAACAAACCGGAGCAAAACATTGCACCCTTATGCTCAAGGTTTCTTCGATATGAGGTAGAATTGCATTTCCAGTGCTTCATAAAACACATGCCCGTGCGGTGCAGAATATTCTTGAGGGGTTCTCAGAATTCAAGTGGGCTGGCAGGCTCATGCAGGTCTAACTCCAACACTCTTAAGGACTGCTGAGGAGCAACTAGGGATATTACAGATCTGCTGGCAGATATTTTTTCTCTGCTAAGAAATGGAACGTCTGTAGGTATAAGATACAGATGTGTACAATGTGTACTATATGAGTGAATCCCCTCTCTTATCAAAGTTTCCAAATAACTGAAGTGATATAAGAAGGAATTAATTGCCTAGGGTTCACCGGGCCAAGATAAACATATCTGTATGAAACCTCAAGTCAAATTATATTATAATACACGATATATTGGATTATGGGGTTTTTTTTTCTGTATTTAATGAGTTTCCATGGAAGGAAACAACTTGCAGTTAGCATTCTGTGTCACAAAACAAGCCCACGGTGGCCTATTTTTCATCAGTCTGTGTGAAGCCCCTATATTTAGTAACCCACCTTCTGCTTTTACTGATTTTTCTCACTTCCTTCTTCTCCTTCCTTAATAACTAATCATTTTCAGGTCAAAGCTACAAACACACAGTCAGGTAGGGATGAGATACATATGAGACTATTACTGCTCAAGCATCCAAATCATGGGATTAAGTGATGTAGAAAAAACATCCTGCTTGTATATAGGCAGAGAGAGAACCTCAGACTAACAGGTCAATGAAAAACTGCTTGGCCTGATGATTGGTGTGCAGAGACCACCAGGGGAATGTTGATTCAAACTCAAAGAAAATGTATTTCAGAGACTTTTTATCCCGGGAAAATTTCACAGAACCCAGAAAACCCCAGAGTTAGGCAAAATGGTGACCCTGTTAATACCAACCAAGAACCTATGATATCTGGGTCCTTTGATGGCTTTAATTTAATGTAATTTAATGAGGAGAAAAATGTAAAGCTCTTCTCAGGTTAGTACATCACCCATTTTTGTAAGTGTTTGTGTTAAATTTCCCCAGAAAATGTTTTAATTGGAACCAAAAGGAAACACTTATTTTTCTATAAAAGTTGTTATGTATACGTACACAGTGGGCACACGCATACGCATCTCTAGACATACACGTGCGCACACTCACGTACATCTACCCCATAGAAAGCCAGCTGCCCATGTACCAAGTGGATCCACAGAGAATAGCTCCTGGCTATTGCCTTTGATGTCAACATTATAGAATAAGCAAGCTTCTCTTAACACCAAAAGCTCCCTTTCCTCACCTTTCAAAGCCACAGTCTGAAAAATTTTAAGAGCCTAAAATCTCACAATTAAGGTGTGCTGATTACTAGGACAACTTGACATTTGCAGTAAAATATTAAACCTCTTTTAAGGTGTATTGATTTTTTTGGGTTGTATCCCATACTCTCTAATGATTCACTGCGGTTAGATGGTTTGCTGATTGGTGCCCTTCCCTGGAAACGAGCAGGTTTCTTCCTCCACACGCATACATCCCACCTGGTGATGTCATAGTTGAGATCAGCAGAGCTATGGTTTGCTACAATGAATTCTTAAGCATAGATTAAAAAGCCATTCCATTCACTTGGGAAAGATTCACGATGAAAGTAGCCATTCATGGGCCTGGAGCTGACATCAGCCACCTCTTTCCTTCCCAGTGTGGCTGCGGGCCCCCACTCTCAAGATGGAGTGTAAGTGAGACCTGGGACCTCCCTCTCGTTTGACAAATGCTTTTTTCATGTGAAAACCCATGAACTCCATTTCCCCATAGACGAAGTTGTTTCAGATCATTGTGTCCTCCGTAATACAGGAAGAGAAGCTAATCTGTAAACAATGAGACTTCACTCTGGATGCCAAAATCTGCAATTATGTTGTACAGAGGGGCTTCATGAATAATTCCTGGGGTATGATCTGACATTAATCTGGAGAGTTAATACAGAGATGGGTCAGCGCTAGCGGAAAGCTGACTGATTTCTTCATAACAGGGCACTGTTGTAAAGTGCCTCACAAGGGGAGGATGCGGCCTTTTCTCTCTAAGCTATAGTCTCTACCAAACTGAGCACTAAGCTATCACTCTTATGTCTTATATTTCTGCCTGAGCGGGATGTTCAGGTATTGGCCAGAGGCACTGGCATGAGAAAGAAGGCACTTTGGCTAGGCAAGACAGTTCCAGGATTCTAGGTATTGCTCTCATATTGGTTTATTTTAATGTCTTTATTGTAAGAAAATCGCCTCACGTACCATAACTATACACAACTATATCTGTCACTGTTTCTGCCCAGAGCATAAACCAAGGCACCAGCTTACTTACTTAACGGAAGTGATGCAGGGAACATGATTTCAGAAAATCTCCTTTGGGCATTCCCTATGGGGCGATTTTGATACCTCCTCTTAAAGTAACCTAGAATTATGACAAATAAATGGTTTCCTCTTGGTTAACATGTTCCGTTGATTCAAGTACTTTTCAGAGGGTAACTAGCTTATCACTTATATTCAGATTGTGATAGATATTGTGAGAAATTCTTTATTTTATTTTATTTATTTATTTGAGAGAGAGAGAGAGAGAGAGAAAATATGAGCAGGGGGAGGAGCAGGGGAGAAGCAGGCTCCCTGCAGGGAGCCTGCTGTGGGTCTTGATCCCAGGACCGTGGGATCATGACCTGAGCAGAAGGCAGACGCTTAACCAACTGAGCCACCCAGGCACCCCTGTGAGAAATTCTTTTTTTTTCCCCTAGTTTTAAACATTCTTTTATTGTCATATTAGGTTATGAATCAATTAACAAAAGAGACATTTCTAAGAGGGTCTTGGGGATTTCATATGCCATTAAGGGTCATCCAGACTGTTAATAGATCTCAGATTTGGGAACTGGTTCATGGTAACCTCTATCTCTGGCTATATAGAGTTAACACAAGGATACAAACTGGTGTTTGATGTTTCTTGGGCATGTCCAGTGTCCCTCTGCTGCCCTCTTTTGAAATGTTGCTTTCTTGGCCTGAAGGTCCAGTCCATGACCACTTACCTACTCAGAAGCATGACCCAATCTTTTTTTTTATTTTTTATAAACATATAATGTATTTTTATCCCCAGGGGTACATGTCTGTGAATCACCAGGTTTACACACTTCACAGCACTCACCATAGCACATACCCTCCCCAATGTCCATTACCCCACCCCCCTCTCCCAAACCCCCTCCCCCCAGCAACCCTCAGTTTGTTTTGTGAGATTAAGAGTCACTTATGGTTTGTCTCCCTCCTGATCCCATCTTGTTCTCCTCTCTCTGACACGATTATGTTTCTCCTTTTTCTCTAACTTGGCAGAGAGAGATCCTCAGAACAAAACATGGTGCTGTTGTCAATTGGTTGGTTGGGGGTTGTTTGCTTACTGTTAAGAATTTCTCACAGGTAGGAAAAGAAGAAAAGAAACAACCTGTGAGAAATTCTTAACAGTAAGCAAACAACCCCCAACCAACCAATTGACAACAGCACCATGTTTTCTGTTCTAAGGATCTCTCTGCCAAGTTAGAGAAATAGGAGAAACAGATAATCATGTCAGAGAGAGGAGAAGTGAATGGGAGGAGGGATCTGGCAGAGGGTAGAGGTTGGGTTGAGCTTTGAAGGATGGTAAGCTTTGGGATTGGTGCCAAGGACTGGAGACATGTTTTCAACAAGAGTTGTAACCAAACAGAAGTGTGGATGTGACACCACTTCTTAAATTTTTAAATAAATATTTAACAGCAAGTGTGATGTGTAAACGATTTAACAACAGGTGCGGCACAGGTGCCCACTGTGGGCGTTGAGCCCACCTGCCATCAACAACCATAACAGTGCAGAACAAGGGAATATTAGCCTGGCTTGGGAATTTGGAAATTTTCTTGTTCTTCTAGGATAAGTAGAGCAGAATGATGGTGGCCTTTAATTGTCAAGATTGAAACTTGAGCAATCTTTTGAGCATAGGAGAGGAACCACCAGAAATACACACAGGGGTATGAGACACCACCATTCCCAACATCGTCATTTCCAAAGTCAGTCACTCTCCAGCTCTGCAGCTCGGGGAGCTTTTACTGAGTGCCAGGCCCTCGAGTTCATGGTTGACACATGCATTACCTCATTCGACTCTCGTAACAACTCTGTGAAGTGGATCCTATTATTATCTCCTCCTTACAAAGGGCAAACTGAAGCTTAAAAATCTCCAGTAATCTGTTCGAGGTCACATAATTACTAACCACTGTACTGTGTGCCTCCACACACACACACCACACACCCAGACTGATCAAAATGGTTTTCTTAACAAAATTAAATAACACTTTAATAAAGAAAAATGACCCATAATTTCAGCATAATACTACTCATAATTCCTTCTTGCATTTTGGGGGAGCTGCTTTCCTCATTTTATTATACCTATAACTACAGCTATTATACAATTTTATGATATGCTTTTTAAATTTAGCATTATCAAGTAAAACTTTTCTCTTTTTTTGTGCAATATTTACCATAATTTGTAATGGTTGTTGTCTTAATGCCTTTTTATTTCCTTTTGTGGGTTGTGTGTGTGTGTGCCATTTTAAATAATGCTTTAGTAAACATGTTGCTCCAAAGACCACATTTTGCTTTCTAATTTTTCCTTTGAATTAGTTCACAAGAGTGGTTGTACTGCGTCAGAGTATGAATATTTTGTAAGTACTGAATTGTATTACCAAATTGGTTTCCATGTGGGTTTACTAACTTCTAATAATTCCAACAATTACCATTTACCAATAGTACTAAAAATCTCATAGTATTCTCCTCTTTGATTATTTTATTCTTAATAAAAATCAATGGAACTTTTTATTTGCATTTTTGTCACTAGCTAATTTAAAAATATTTAAAACAAATGATATGTATTTATTCATACTTAAATTGTCAGAGCAAAGCTTTGGCCCATATAGTTATTGAAATCTTAACATTACTCTTACAAGGCAGCTGGGTGGTTCAGTTGGTGAAGCGTCTGCCTTTAGCTCAGGCCATGATCCCAGGGTCCTGGGATTGAGTCCCACACTGGGCTCCCTGCTCAGTGGAGAGTCTGCTTCTCCCTCTGCCTCTCTCCCTACCCCCTGCTCATGCTCTCTCTCTCACTCTATCCCAAATAAATAAGTAAAATCTTGAAAAAAAAAAAAAAGAAAGAAAGAAAAGAAAGTTCTCATCCTTCCAAAGGATGGATATCTGAGATTCTATTTCATTTTTAGCTAATTTTCATTGATTTTTCAGGTTAGTTTTTTTTTTCCATATGGAGATTAGTTTGGGTCTATAGGAAGGAAGGAATAAGGAAAACAATTCTTCCTCTCAATATTTATTAAATAATTCATTTCCTTTTTGCTTATGATACTTTATTACATACTAAATTTTTCTATTTAATTTATGGGCTTCTATCCTGTTCCCCTGAGCTTTTTATCTGTCAGTATCCCAGTCTTATCTTTTGTACTGCTGTTATTTTTTTTTTAAAGATTTTATTTATTTATTTGACAGACAGAGATTACAAGTAGGCAAGAGAGGCAGGCAGAGAGAGAGAAGGAAGCAGGCTCTCCACAGAGCAGAGAGCCCGATTGTACTGCTGTTATTTTATAGTGCGATTTCATATTTGATAGGACTGGCTTCTTTTTTTAAAGGACATTTTGGAGAGCCACACCCACTTATTTCCCAAAATGAAGTTGTGAATTATTCCTGTTTTCTTTTTTTAAAATGACCTAGAATTTCAAATGAGATTGCTTTAGCTGGTGTGTCACCTTAGGACACATTAACACTACTGTATCTCTCATTAATATCACCTTTTCTAGGTCATTTATTCATATGTCTTATATTTCCCATTAAATATTTCTTTGCATAAGTCCTCACAACTTTTATTATGCTACTTATTAGGTTTTTATATTTTGTAATGCTTTTGTAGCTTTGGATTACTTTTTTTCTGCTACAAAAGAATGCAACTTATTTTATATGTTTAATTTGTATTTACCTAAATATATGTATAGTGTATATATAGTATATAGTACATTTATATGATATTTTATATGTATATATTATATCTCATATTGATATAATATATAGTAAATATATATTATATATGTATATCTTGTATTGATATAATATATATTATAAATATATATATTTATTTATTTTATATATGTATAACTATCGCTAAGAAGAAAGATTGGAGATTAACTGTTATAAAACCTAAGCCTCCAGCCATCATCTTAATGGACATTCCCCAATTTTAACTTGTTTATAGCCTAAAGTTTCCCATAGCAAATTATCTTAATGTGGTATCTAATTTGGAGAGAATTTTGAAAAATATAAAGAGGATTAGTTTTTAATTAGCCAATGTGGATGTTAAGCTTCTATTCCTTTAAAAATTAACCAAGCTAGGGGCACCTGGGTGGCTCAGTCATTGTCTGCCTTCGGCACAGGTCATGATCCCAGGGTTCTGGGATCGAGCCCTGCATGGAGCCCCATATCGTGCTCCCTGCTCAGCGGGAAGCCTGCTTCTCCCTCTCCGACTCCCCCTGCTTGTGTTCCCCCTCTTGATGTCTCTCACTCTCTGTCAAATAAATAAAATCTTTTTTAAAAAATTTAACTAAGCCAGAAGTCTAGACTTTAGGACCTAGATCATTTATTTACTTGTATATTAAAGTCAATCCATTATTATTTCTCAAGAATGTTATCATTCAGAATAAAATTCCAGTGTGAGTACTAGAGACCCAGAAAACCATGGCTGAAGTAACATAGTCCGACAGATTCCTAGTTCTCAAGGCCAGGCTTCTCCAAGTTGAGAGTCCCTGATGGAAAACCTTTCTGCTTCACCCTACGATCCCTCGTAGGATCGTAGATCCTAATATGACTCCATTCACACGCTCCAAAATGGTTGCTGAAGCACCAACCATCATGACCTCATTCCAAGCTACTACAGGAAGGAAGAAGGGGGAAGGAACGGATACCTCCTCGAATTTAATGAGACATCCCAGAAGTCTCCAAACTCACTGGCCACAACTTACATGCATCATCATCTCTAGTTGCTATAATGGAGCCTGGCAGATGTCATCCTTTTACTCAGCAGCAATGCATCCAGCTAAAAATTGGGTTTTGTTCATTTGAGAGAGAAGGGGATATGACTCTTTGACAGGTGACTATCTATGCCACAGAAACTCATCACTGACCAAACGAAATTCTTTGGCCCAAAGTGAGCAGCCTTCCTTTCCTTCATGTAGTCTTCACAGGCTTATCCGTAGTTATCAGATGTCAGTCCTGCTGTCTATAGAACTTTATTTGTTGAAGGTAGTTCACCAACACCGCGGACTCTCTGACCCTAGGTACCTCTTATATCTTATTATTTCGAGCTCACTCCTGGACAATGTCTATTGATACTCGTCATTTATATTTTAAATTGGTTCTCTTAATCATATTAAGAAAATACACTATCCAATTAATTTTTTTTAGTTTGATGATAAATGTTCTCAAATTCCTTTTTTGCTGTATTTCAAAAGAATGATATGGCTTTTTTTCTTATTTAGCCTACAGGTATGAAATATTTCATTAGTAATTTCTCAGTAATTATATTCTTAGTTCTTAGTTTGGACTTCCTTTGCATTCCAGGGGTAAACTTATGGACTACAGACTGTTATTTGTTTAAAGTAATGCTGAATTATTCATAGTGCTCTTTCTTTCAAAATTTCACATCTATAACTTTTCTGTTATCTTTATCCTGTTTGGGCTGACAGCCCAGTTTCTTGGTTTTCCTTTCCAATTCCATGTTCCAGAGGTTTTTCTAACATATCCATCTTTTGAAAGAATCAATGCTTGAATTTGTTTATCAATTATTCCATTTTGTATTCAAAATCTATTCATACCTGCTCATGTCTTTATTATTTCCTTCTACTTACCTATTTGGGTTTATTGTTTTCTCTCTTTTCTATGATCTTAAAAGTAGATACTAGGTCTATCTTTTTTTAGAATAAGAACATGTAATGGAAAAACATCTAAATTCTGCTTTGTTAGAACTTGTACCTGTTTCTTTTTTTTTTAAGATTTTATTTATTTATTTATTTGACAGAGAGAGATCACAAGTAGGCAGAGAGGCAGGCAGAGAGAGAGAGAGGGGGAAGCAGGCTCCCCACTGAGCAGAGAGCCCGATATGGGACTCGATCCCAGGACCCTGAGAACATGACCTGAGCTGAAGGCAGAGGCTTAACCCACTGAGCCACCCAGGCACCCTGTACCTGTTTATTTCTATATAGATTTTTAATCTTTAACTTTCTTACTTGTTCTGAAGCTATAATTCATATATATGTATTTAATGTATATATAAATTCTGAGGTATTGAGTAGCTTGTTGGAGTCTATTTCATATAGTTTTAATGAATTGTACTTTGGGAGTTTCAAGTTTATGGATATTTTTCTTGTGAAATTATTTTGTGATCAGTTTTTAAGTATTCAGAGGATATATGAACAGGAATGTATTAATTCTACCATAATTTCTCTTTTCAGCCTTCTCAATGTCTTTATTTTGTCCACTTGATTTGATACTTAAGAAGAAAATATAGGAGCACCTGGGTGGCTCAGTGGGTTAAGCCTCTGCCTCCGACTCAGGTCATGGTCTCAGGGTTCTGGGATCAAGCCCCGCATTGGGCTCTCTGCTCAGTGGGGAGCCTGCTTCCCCTTCTCTCTCTGCCTACCTCTCTGCCTACTTGTGATCTCTGTCTGTCAAATAAATAAATAAAATCTTTAAAAAGAAGAAGGAGGAGGAGGAGGAGGAGGAGGAGAAGGAGAAGAGAATATGAAACCGAAATCTTCTCTAGTGGTATTCTCTGCTTTCCACTTACAATTTTAGATTTCTTTCCTTTTTAGTGTGTGATTTTTATGTTCTTTTATTTTATTTATTTTATTTTATGTTCTTTTATTTTTTTGTGATTTTTATGTTCTTTTATTTTTTTCTATTTTAGTAGGCTCCACACCCAGTGTGGAGCCCATCATGGGGCTTCAACTCACAACCTGAGATCAAGAAATGAGCTGAGACCAAGAGTCAGATGCTTAACCGACTGAGCCACCCAGGCGCCTGATATTTTGATGTTTCTTTTAATGAGAGCAATTTTAAGCACTTACCTTCATTGTTTTAATTAATTGGCTAATCCATCAATTAATCCAGTCATATGAAAAATGTTCATTTGAAGGCCTACTATGTGCATACAGTATCTAAATTCTCAGGACAGTCATAATTGCCAAGAGTACAGTAATTACCACTACACTTGATCTGTATTTTGTTATATTGTTTGGTTCTTATAAAATATAATAAAGCATGGGAAGGTCATTGGGCTTAAAATCTAGAATGTCTATCAAACCCTGTTGCCTCACTGATTCTCAGTTTCCTATCTATAAAATGAAGATATCAGTAACATTTACCCCAAGATAAGGCCCTCCTCTAGTTTCCATATATCTAATATATATTAGGGTTATACTATAATTGGGGATTTCTCTTCCCCTCCTTGGCCTGTAGGCTAATGACACCTCGTGGATGCATACAGTTTTGACTGTAAAACACTTGATAATCACTCTTAATTTTCACTCTATTTGCCATAAATATCTTTGGACTACTTTTTAGGGCAGGCAAAAACTGTTATCACTCTGGGATTACCTCTTTTCCCTTTATCCATTCATTTTAACCCAAAATTCAGAAACATCTCTATTTTTTCCCTTCAATTTTTTTAATACCTTTTTTTAAGTAAACTCTACACCCAGTGTGGGGCTCAAACTCATGACCCCAAGATTTGGTGCTCTGCCAACTGTGCTAGCCAAGCTTCCCACTCTGTCAATTTTTATTATTATTATTATTTTAGTCTAATAGTAGCTCCTATTAGTTAGATCTATCAGCAACAACACTTTCTTTAATATTTATTATTTATTTATTTTTCACCAGCTGTTGATTCATGGTCATTGCATCCTTCAATATTCTTTGATTTAAAAAAAAAAAAAAAAAGGTACCTGGCTTGTAAATGTTCTAAAGTAGCTATTCTGAAAATACGTTTTAGTTTCAGTTCATTCTACATATGCACTCTGGTCACCTGCATCTACTCCTAGGACATAATCACCTTCTTCATACAGAAGTCACTCCACTCTGTATCTCCAGCTGAAACTTACAGATCCTGTCCCCTGCCTACAGGTATGGTCCCCAAATTTCCCTCAAACCTGCTCCTTCCTCTGAATTCCCCAGTCCACTTGCTCCAGCAGAAACATCAACGTCATCTTCAACTTCATCCTCTTCCATTCCTTGTTTGCCCCTCATCCACATTTTAAATATCTCTCAAGTACATTTACTTCGGTCTACACCCATTGCCACCACCAACACTGCCCTCATTTCTTGTCTGAACAACTATAACAATGTCTTTACTCATCACTTCCCCACCAATCTTTACTCATCTTTGATTCATTCCCAGCCCCTTTCATCCACAGGAGTTTTGAAAATGCAAAATTGTTGTATTATTTTCTTGGCTGAAACATCTCAGTAGTTCCCCAGTGCCTTCATGGTAAAGTCATAAGGTCTTTAATGTGGTTTGTCTACCCTGCCCACCTGCAGCCTCTCCCCACCATCCCTTTCCACACACCTACTCCATCTCTTTCCTTGGATGGTTCCTCTCTTCCTGCAGACCTCTGGGGAGCTGCCCCCATTGCTCACCCAGAATCCTTCCATGTTTCCTTACAGCTTTGTAAGTATTGAGAGAAAGAAATAGACAGAGAGAAACAGAGACAGACAAACAGATAAGGAATTTTTTGTTGTTCATCAAATAAGTGAACTACTGAATCAGTTGTCTTTATGAATGAAAAGCATTCTTTAGTCTCATATTTTCTCTTTGAAATCTCGTTTCATTGTTTCTGGCTTTGGTCATTTGAGCAGGAAGGGATAAAAATCTTCAATCTGTTCTCTCTGGTGGGTAACCTTAGTTTCTAACTTGTAAAGTAACAATGTCCTTTTCATGAAGCTGTGTTTTGGTGTTGGTCTCTGTCTCTCTTACATCAGCTCCACGAGCCTTCTCAACTTCCAGGCTCCTGTGTATACATAAGTCTTCTTCAAGAATTTACTACTCACCCAATGGATCTATTTTCTGTCCTTCAGTTCAGTTAATTTTTTTACATATTTTTTACATACATACAATTTTTTTATATATTCAGCTTATATGACTCAAGTTCATCTTCAATTTTACTGATCTAATTTTTGTATTTTCTTTCTGAATTTTACTACTGCCAATGATGACCTGGGGCTGTGCTTCCTCTTTTAGTTGTTTCTTTTCTTTCTTCTTCTTTCCCCCTCCTTCCTTCACTCCCTCTTCCTCTCTCTCTCCCCACATCAGGCCACACGTGCTTGGTGGTAATGCATCCTCTATTATCTCTTTAAATATAAATTCCAACCATTCTCAGAAATATTTTGGGTCTTTTGATCAACATTCATTTCAGATTATAGTATCTTTTTCACATTTCAAACCTTTTTTCAAAGCTACAATTAATTCTGTTTATTCACTCATTCTTAAATTCCACCCACCAAACTTTGTTCAAACTTCTGAAAGCGACCTATGATTCAGGAAATGTTGAAGATTTGTTGATGGACTTTGAATGGAAGAGATTCCTGTTGTTCCTATCTGATCATCATCCCAGATGCGGCCCTCTAAAGGAGATGTGTCCAAGGGATTGGTTAGGAGTCAATACATAGGGTGAATGAGGAGAAGTGACTGGAGGCAACAGAACAGTGAGGAGGCTTTGCAGTAAACCATGTCTGTAGCAGTTTAAGACCTTAGATTAAGATAACAGTGGAATAGGAAACAAACAAAAATAACTGGCCATAAGGTACGTTCTAACTGACTTCATCCAAATCAGATGTTCTTTAGCATGAACTGAACACATGGATCATTCTGTCACTTAACCCATTAGACATTATACAAATCCAAAATGCTGGATAACAGCTATCACTTTTCTTGGACAGTAATAACAAGCAGGATTGGTTTTGAGCACACGTAAGGAGAAGAGATTTCCCCCAAAGAAAAAATCTAGAAGAGCTGCCTTTTCATCAACTTTCTCTGTGCAAGCACTCCCTGTCATCTAGGCAGCTCAAATCAACATGATGACCCAATTGGGACCCTGAACTGCAGGAGGGTAAGGCAGACACACTCTGCAACCCTGGTCAATTGCAAGCCCACTGTTCACCTCTCATCCCTATGCAACTCTTACAAGTAAGCTACACTAATAGAGCTAATTCTTCCTTTCACGTTGCCCCCAACATTATTGACATCATTATTGGAGAAGTTGGGTCTCCTGAGATGTGTTCTGGAAAGATCTTGCAGAGAGGAGTTAAAATCCTGCCTGCACTGAAGAGTGATGAAAATGTAAATTTCAGTAATCTTACTAGTGAAGCAGACATATTTCACCAAGGCCAGATTAATTTAACAGCTACATTTCCATTCCTGCATGCTCTTAAGTAAAAACAGACCTACAAAACAGTCAGACAGGCAGAAGTGATCTTCTAAACACACAGAGTGTACAGAGGCTCCAGCCCACGAAAAGGATCCCAACAGGGACCCTAAAGTATATGTGATGACACATTGCAGAAGACAAGAAGACTTTCCACGTGCAATAATTTATATAAATATTGTTTAGGAATGCCTGAATGTAATACATCAGATCTGTTTGGGTTAACTAGAAGTAATGGCCCCAAGATAGTGTAATTTAGAAAGAACTGGGAATGATGTGTAAACCACTTTTGCCTGACTCTACCAATTTGATGAGTGACCATAAATTCCAAAGCTGGGACCTCTAATTGCTGGTCAGCAACTGACTTGTGCTCTAGCCCTATAAAGGCTCTAGCCCTACTTTAAAAAGCACATTGATGTCTCACACTGCAAATACTTTTGAGGACCTTCCTTGGGCCAGAGATGCTGAGGCAGGCAAATATGAAGGACCCTGTGCCTGCTCTCAGGGAATTTACAGAGTACGTGCCAGGCAGGTACCAGGCATCCAGAAGGCAACTGGTTGGTCAGTGGGAAATTGTCTAAAATTGAGCCAATGGGAAAGAGTAGATTTGGACAGAAGGTGAGAAGAGCAGCCATATAAGATGAGTGACATTTATGCCCCTACTAAATGCAGGGGGCCCCTTCTCTGGTAATAATGATGGGCTGCCCATTCATCTATTAGTATTGATAGCTCTGTAATACAATCATTTGCTTTTAGATCATCTCTGCAACTCTTCAAAGGCAGGTACCATGTCTTATTCATTTTTTCCTCCACAGCACCTATCATGCAATATGTGCTCAATCACTGTGTGTCCAATAAATAAATGAGAGAACATTTCATCATCAGCGTGGGAATAATCAGCCATGTCCATTAGTACAGGAGAAACTGTTTTCCCTCCCCCATGCCAGAGGGAACTGTCTGTGAGGGCAAGGCCTACCAGAGAAGTACTGGAAAGGGGTGTGTGTGCACCTGTGTGTGAGTGTGCACACACGTGTGCATGTGTAGGGCGAGTTTCTGGTGGATATCTGTCCTTAAGAAAGAGCCAAAGTGGGGCGCCTGGGTGGCTCAGTGGGTTAAAGCCTCTGCCTTCGGCTCAGCTCATGATCCCAGGGTCCTGGGATCGAGCCCCGCATCGGGCTCTCTGCTCAGCGGGAAGCCTGCTTCCTCCTCTCTCTCTGCCTGCCTCTCTGCCTACTTGTGATCTCTGTCTGTCAAGTAAATAAATGAAATCTTTAAAAAGAAAAAAAAAAACCTTTTAAGAAAGAGCCAAAGGTTAAAAGATGGAAGTCATCAATTAGGCACAAGAATTGGAGGAGCTGAGCAAATGTGAGGGGGAAAAAAAAACAATAAAAGATGGTGAAGATGGGAAAATAGAGCAAATCAGGTGGATTACTTGGGATCTAGTACCTGTTACAAAGGGCTTTATGGAGTGGCCTGCCACAAACTCTTTGGGCTGAGGACAGAGTCTTAGAGTTGCCAGATAAAATATGTCCCAAATATTCCAAGGAACGCTGTACACCAAATATTCCATGCGATATGCTTACACTAAAAAAAAAAAATGCTTCATTGTTTTTTCTTAAATTCAAATTTAACTGGGCATCTTATGTAAATCTGGCAACCAATTTTAATGGAACAGCCAGGATGGAAAAAAGGCTGGACAGCTCTGCTGGGAGGAGATTATGGAAAGTGAAATCCCATGAGGCTTTGCATGGCAATTTTATTCACTTTATTATTAGGTGATCAAGAAGTCTCCCAAAAGACAACGATGGATTTAGTAAGAAAATAAGGTGATTCTCAAGTGATAGCAAGTATTGTTGTACCGCCCCCACTTTCTGAGTCTTTCACACCTAGTGCCACCAGACCCTATAAACATCCTACCTGTGGCTTCTGTCCAGGAACCAGTCACCAGATTCTACCCTGCAGAGGTTCAGGGGAAAGAAAATGTTTCCTCTGCCTTCCCTGTGAGAAAAAATGGGACTAAAGGAGTTTTCCACATGTTGGGGTGAGTTTACCTTAGGGGAAATCTGGCTACAAAACCTTTACTTTAAATATCTTTAACAGGCATTTGTTTTTCTTATGTAACAAGTCATTTGGAGATAAGACACTGTGGGCTTTGGTTTAGTTGTTTAGCAATGTCAAGACCACATGCCTGAAACGCTCTCAGTTTCTGCCTCTTGGTTACAAGATGGCTGCTGCAGCATCAGCCACCACAGTCTTGCTTAAGGAAGGAAGGAGAAGAGGATAAGTTCATTCAACTGCTTCTGATCTTATTCTTCTTTCCCTAAGAAAACAAACAGCTTCCTGAACCCTGTTCACCTCAGCAGACTTTTGGTTCTATCTCATAAAACTTTTGAGTTTCTTATAGTGAGAGATAACTAGGAAGAAGAAAGTGGAGTGGTTTGGGGATGGTTAAGAAACAGTTGAAAAGAGCCCTGACCTGGCCAACCTTCTAGAAGAAACAGCTCCAGCAAACACTGAAAAGAATCCAGACTCTAGAATCCAACAAACCTCAGTTCGAGGCTCTACCCCTCACTGCTCATGTGCCCTTGAGCAAGGCACTGAATCCTCCCAAACAGCCATTTCCTCATTCTAAGTATGAGCATAGTAACAGTGACCTCAAAGCAGGACAGGAGGTGAGGCCGGAGATGACGAACCTGATGTGGTACATGGCAGGAGATACGAAATGAAGAACAGCCATTCTTATTTGGAGATGGCAGCCAATTAAACATGAGTTTTTTTTCCTATTTGGATAAAATATGCCTTCTATTAGGTACATATTTTCATTAAGTTCCAGATTATGTATGTTTTAACTCTACAACATATTTGCAATTCAACAAAACACGATTAAAATAGTGACTGATTCACCATGGTCAATTACATACTCATGTCATTAGCAGAAACCAAAAATTTTACCAAAAGACACTTCTGTAGACATTCAGGTTTGGGGCACTTCCGTGATATTTGCAAGTTGTTGTTTCTTAAATTACGTGAAAAAAACTTTTGATTCAAGGAATGTTTAGTCCTACATGAAAAGAGTAAGGGACATCTTGAAAGCCCTTCTTTTCTTGTTTTTGAAGATTTTATTTATTTATCTGTAAGAGAGAGAGCAAAAGAGAGCACAAGCGGGGGACGGGATAGAGGGAGAAGGACAAGCAGATTCCCTTCCCTGCCCAGTGGTGAGTTGGACGCGGGGCTCAATCCCAGGACCCCAGGGTCATGACCTGAGCCAAAGGCAGATGCTTAACGGACTGAGCCACCCAGGTGCCCTGAAAGCCCTTCCTTTCAATACACACATTATATTCAGTTTCCCATCGGAAGAAAACTACAGAACACATGGCAACCAAAATGGCTTCAAGAACCAAACAACAGGACTTACAGACTCACTGTGACGATTATCTGTAAAAGGTCCTCAAAGGCTATCAACATTTACTCTATTTGGCCATTGAAGCTCAATGAACCCTTCCTACGGATGAAAGAGAATCATATATGTTATTGCACTATTTGGATATTAAAAAGTCTGAGGAAGTGGAGATGCAACATGGGGGACTAGGGGGGCAGAAAAAGAAGAAAAGAAACAAGATGGGATTGGGAGGAAGACAAACCATAAGTGACTCTTAATCTCACAAAACAAACTGAGGGTTGCTGGGGGGAGGGGGTCGGGAAAGGGGGGTGGGGTAATGGACATTGGGGAGGGTATGTGCTATGGTGAGTGCTGTGAAGTGTGTAAACCTGGCGATTCACAGACATGTACCCCTGGGGGAAAAAACTGTTTATAAAAAAATAAAAAATAAAAAAAATAAAATCTTTTTATATGGAAAAAAAAAAGTCTAAATATGGGCTAGAGAAATTAGGATAAACTATTATTATACCCACAGATGTTTAAAATTTACCGATAATGAATGCACATGCCAGAACTTGAGAAAAATGAAAGAAGAAATGGCATTAAAATTCTTTATTATTTGTAAAAAAAAAAAAAAAGTCTTCTAGACAAGCCAATTTAATACAGACAGTGCAAATAGCAATGACTTGTCCAAGGAAATATTGAAATCCATTAGGATTGCACGTGTACAATCTGATTCAACAAGTCAGTGTATTTTTCTCAAAAACATAATATCTTTTCTGCATTGTGTGAGATGAAGGTTAGATTACATTTCTTGCCCGCGCAGTAATTCCCACATCATAAATTCTGATGAAATTATATCAATCTATAAAGCAAATGGATGTCTGACCTACCATCGCTTTCTACTTCTCAGCAAGAGAGGCTGCCATACGGGCAAATCCCCAGCTGCTCCGAGCGATGCTATTGCTGCATGCCTTTGCCTGGGAACTGTTATTAAGTATCCTGACCAGGAGCGGCTGCTCGAGTTTGTGGTTTCTGCTCTGAATATTAAACTTGGGCATACAAGAGTCCTTATTGTGGGGAGCACTTGGAAATGGTAATACAAAATTGCTTTATATTTGCGGGATTTGATTGCTTTCGATGATACAGCCCTAGCTGGTGGGCCTCTCTTGCCGCTTGTATTCCCAGATTATAAATCACTCCTTTGACAGGGTATCTGCCACAACCAGGTCTCCGTTTCTGTGGCATCATTTTTTATATTACAACTGGCAACTGCTCTTCTGGGCTGTTCATATAAGTGACACATTTTGTATAATTTATGAGAAGGGGGTCAAAATCAAAGCTAATAAAAGCCTCCCCAACTTTTTCTTGTACATGTCAAGGCGTCTTGGGCTTTGAGTCTGGAGAGGGCTGGCTCGTGGATACAGGATGTTTTCGTGGGGCGTTGATGGGCACTGTGTGGACCAATACTGAAATTCAGGATCGCAGAAGTCAACATGAAGCAAATCTACATCTACAATTAGCCAACGGTTACAGATCATCCACCTTCAAGAGCAAAACAAGATCTCCTTAAAATTTATGGAAAAAGGCAGAAGCACTTAATGCATCTTCACATAGAAAAGTACGGTAGAAGTGGGTGCCTCATTTTCCTCTTCTGAGCACAAGAGCATTTAACAAGTTGGTCCCGCAGGCTTCCCTTCTGGTTCTGACATTTCGGGGAGGCTACAAAGCTTACTGGTGGAATTGAAGCATCATGAATGCAGGTGATAGTCAAAAAGCTATATTGCATCTCTGCTGCAAACAATTTGGCTTCAGATTTCTGATTTAAGAACCTGAAGCTGTCTCTCATTCCTAGAACCCACATACCAGCTGCATGGTAGAACCTATATTCCCAAAGTTACCCATTTTAGCTCCTGGAACACAGCTGACTTGTGGTTGTGCCTGAGATGCTCTGGTTTGTCTCCATGTGAATTTAGGGAGACATTGATTTGAACGAGGACACCCAATAAGCATAATGAGATGTAAGCAACAGTATGAGTTGCCTTCCAAATTATGCTCTAATGAATTTGTGAACAAAAGAATCAATAGGTTAAAAGACTATTTGGAAAACACCTCGGCCCAGAATAACAAGCTCTCAGTCACTCCCCATAAGAGGCCCAGCTTACTCTGGGTCTCCTTGGTTGCTCTTAGTAGATCAATGCTTCTTTGACATTCCATTAGTCATAATACAAAGCAGGAACTGTGAGTGGCCCAAGGCTCAACATTAGCTGGAAGGGGTTTCCAAATTAACCAGGTTCAGCATTTCCTAGCAATTACTTGCCTTTCCCCATCCGCCCTCCTCCCCCTTCCAAAAGAGGATTTGTATATGTTTTCAAATATAGCCAAAACATAATTGCAGTGTGTAACTAGAGAAAACTAGTACAAAACTTCTGTTGGAAACCCACGGATACCATCCCTGTATTGAAGTTACCTCCATCCGAATGGACTGTGTTCATATACATGGTCTGCCCATTTCAGAGCTATTTGGGAAATCATCTCTTTCCAAAATGTGGAAAATTGAAGTTAACAGTGCAGAATAACTTTTTTTTAAGATCTTTTACTTATTTATTTGACAGAGAGAGATCACAAGTAGGCAGAGTGGCAGGCAGAGAGGAGGAAGCAGGCTCCCCGCCAAGCAGATAGCCCGATGCGGGGCTCAATCCCAGGACCCAGAGATCATGACCTGAGCTGAAGGCAGAGGCTTAACCCACTGAGCCACCCAGGTGCCCCAGAATAATTTTTTTATTGATAATGGTTGAATGCTGAAATTGATTCCTTCGAGAATTTTACTTTAATCATTGGATTTTAGAACTGAGAAGACTTCATAGACCATTTCACTTTTCCGTTGAGAAACTGAGACCTGGGAGAGTAAAAGGCCTTGTCCAAGTTCACAGAGGCAGCAGCAGAATTAGGACTAGAACCTGGAGACTCCTGACTCCTATCCAGGAACTGTAATTATCAAGCTTTCTTGATAATTTCTTGCAAACTGCTGTTTGCAACATATTTTCCAACGCAATTCAGTCAAATTTACATCCAAGCAACTAAAACAAAATTTCAAGAAATGATTCTGACCCTTATTATGTGTGATATGCTCTGATCTGTTATATTTTATTCTTTTTCACTTACTTTTTTCTTGACACAGGTCATGAACTACTAATGGTCATAACGCACAGTTTTTAAAAAAATGTTCTAGATCACTTTTGCTCAAAAATGCCTTATTAGATTTCCTTTGATAAAGACGTCCTACAAATAAACTCCTCTTCTACCTCCTCATCCAAGACACAGAGTAGAATGGCGTTCCTCATCCAGTCAAGTCCAGGATTCTGCAGACCCGCTGCATTGGACAGAAACAAAACTGACTCCTCCAGCAAGTCATGTTTTTCCTTGATATAAGTAGCCAAAAAAGCTTAAATGTCTGGAAATAGACAACCCAAGTGATAGAAGATCCAGAAGCAATCAAAAGCAACAACTCTACTGAAATGTGAGTTGTTCAGCCAACAGGGGGGACACTGCCCTTCAGAGGCTCTTTGAAGCATCTAGAAGGCACAAGCCCCTTTAGGGCTCTTTGGCCTGGAATCAATGGCTTTTCTTAGTAACTGCTCCATAAAACTCAGCGTGGTGGTTGGCTTAGTTGGGTGAGAGGAAACACCCAAGTTCATCAGTCCCGTTTCACTAGCAGAGGAAAGGGTGGGCTTTGCTAAGAAGTTAAGCCAGGCTGCTAGTCTACCAAAGAACGAGTAGGGGCAATGTCTTGTGGAGTGGTTTTTAGGTATTTGATTGTGGGTTTTCCAGCGGTGCTCTCAGGTGATCAGTACCTCCAATCTTCTCTCTAGCAAAGCCCATGAAACCCTTGTCACAACATATCCACTGTTGAACATGCGGTGTGTATTCCTTCCTCTCTGGGGGTAAAGCACAGAGCCAGCGAATCTGAATGGCAGCAGAAAACTGCAGTCACCTAGATGCCAGCAACAGGAAACGTGGAAGCAGTCTCATAAGACAGACGCTCAACATGGGCCAACTCCTGGCCCATGATGATATGCACACTCCCCATCCGAAATGGCTGCTTGCCAGGTGCGTGACCACAACAAGCAGGAACTCCTTTTGTCCACTTCCTTCACGGGACAAGGCACGGACCTGCATCTCATCAGTTCCCAGGATGTTTGATTCCAACCCTGGGTTCATCCTTGCAGACTGGGGATGGAACAGCTTAGCTCCTTTTGCTGGAAATTCCCATGCCTCCTTCCTATGGTAACATGGAACCAGCCAAACCTTGTTTTTCACTCAGGGCTTTATTTCTGGCAAAATTCCCACTGCAGGACTCCAGCACTGACAGAGGTTAATAGGTACCATTGAGCCACTCTCCGCTGCAGCGGTTTGATCTTCTTGGCTCTGATACTCTTCCTCCTCTTGGCACAAGAAAATTCAGCTTTTGCCCTTTATCTTGTTATCCAAGAGCCTGAATGCCCATGACAGCCGTGGATGCAGATGCTGCCCCTTCTAAGTCCTTGGCAGAGCAGTGAAATTCAGACCAAGGCAGGCAATGTGTACAGAGCTCTTTCTTCTCCCCTAAACAGCCAGCTGGCCTGTTGCTGAAACCAAGACCAATCAGAAAAGACACACATTCATATGGGGCTGGTACTGCCTTGTTTTCTCCACCGCCACAAAAGACAGAGGAGCAGACAGGGAGGAAACAGTTTCTCACCCACAGGAAGCAAAGACGATTACATCTGTCCTGCATCCCAACAACCCTCCACTACCTCGAGTTCCTAACTCCTTGGAGGTGCCTCAGCCCACGTAGTTCCATGCAAACAGGACATTGCAAGAAAACTGCCGACAGAAACTTGATGGCCTCTTGGCAAAAAAGTGCACAACGCTTCCCATTACAGACAATGAATCACTCTCTTCTGGAGCATCTACTACTTTTTAAAATCCACTCAGAAGGCTCCTGACTCAGCCTCAGACCCCACAGCAGAGAAGTAGGAATGAGAGGGGCACGCAGAGGTTGGGCCCTGCAGTCAGCATGGACCCTACACCGTGTGCCGTCATGTAAATCCCAAAGATGCCTCGGGTCCCGATGGAGTACAGCACTGTTCCAAGCCTCTACTGAGTGCACGTGAGCTTCTCGGGCATTCAGCAGGGGCAGCTTCTCCTACGGCACTGGACCAAACTGCCATGACCTCAGCTGAGCACCCAATAGAGTCCTTGGTTTGCATTTAGGAACACAAAATGCATATCTTTTCACCCAAGACTCACACTCGAAGAAGCAAGAACACTGGGACCCACCAAGGACATGTGTCACTCTAGCAGGTACCATGAGAGGAGTGGCACACAGAATTGCTAAAACAGGCAAATACATTCGTGATTCAGTTCCCTTAGGAGCACCCTCCTGCCACTCTCCTCTCTTCTGCCTTATCTCCCCAAGCATAGGGCTGAACTGGCCCATCTTTGGCAATGAATCTTTATTCCCAAATATAGCTGGGAACATGGCTCAACTTCCTGTTTAGAATTCCTGCCCCTTTCCCCACTGTGAAGATCCCAGAATCATTCTAGATTAATTTCCATTTCTACTTCCATGTTTGTTCCAAAAGTTCAAAAAGGTTTGGATGAGGATATTCAGAAATCAAAACTAGACTCCTGGAATGCACAGGGATAGTCTGGGAGCAAAGGGGCTCCGTGGGGGGCAGCTCAGGGCCTCAGTTTAACACCTCTGAAATGGGCATAGAAGCATGCTTCTCTGTGGAAGGGGTGGAATCGGGTTAATTAATTGTCTTCCTCAGAGCAGAAAATGTGTCATCCTCTTCAAAACCTTAAGATGAAAGGTGTGAAATGGTGTCATTGTTTCACAAATTGTTACATCAAACAAGGGACGCCCTATAAACCAGCAACAGGTAATTATCATAAAAGTAGCACACTGTTAAAACTCCCAGAAGAGCAGGGCATATTTGATGGAAAAGGAACACACGTGGTCCTGAGCAAAGAGACCTGCCTCCCATCCACCCCCCCAGGACCCAGCCACCACTACCTCTCCTCAAATTTCTGTAACAGCCTCCCAGAGGCTCTCCCTGACTCTACTCTGCCCTCTGTGATATTGTGAGTTATCATGTGAAATGTATGTTTGGTCCTCATCTCCATTTGTGGCACAGAGCTCCTAAAACCTTTGGAATTACCTAAGGAACAAGAACGACAGAGACGTCTTTTGCCATGCTGATGAGGTGACTTTGGGACAGCACCTAAAGGTGGGGGCTGCTGCTGAGGGGAAGGAAGCATGAGATTAGAGGGCTGGTATTCTCAGTCCCAGCCAACCTCTGGAAGGCAAATCAATCTCCAATGGCCAATGATGTAATCAGTCATGCCTATGTAACAATGCTTCTGTCACAACCCGAAAGAACAGGTTGGAGAGCTTCCGAGTTGGTGAGCATGTGGAGACTGAGGTGAATGGCTTGCTTGGAGAGGACCTAGGAACTCTGTGCCCTTTCCTCATACCTTGTCCTGTGCATCTCATCCATCTGGCCATTCATGAGTTCTAGCCTTTCATAATAAGTAAGTAGTCTAGTAAGTAAAATATGTCTCTGAGTTCTGTGAGCTGCTCTAGCAAATTAATCAAAGTGGGGGTGGTGTGAACCTCAGATCTACAGCACGTTGGTTAGTCAGGAGCCCAGATGGCAACGTGGACTTGTAATTGATGTCTGAAGAGGGAGGATGGTCTTGTGGGACTACGCCCTTAACCTGTGGGTTCTGACACCATCTCCGGGTAGATTGTGTCCGAATTGAGTTAGAATGTGGGACACCCAGGTGGTGGTGGAGAGCTGCTCGGTGTGTGGAAACCCGACACCCAGGTGTTTCCGTGGCTTGCTCCTTCTCTTCCTCTGGGTCCTTGCTCAAGTGCGATTTTCTCAGTGATGCCTTCCCTGACAACCTTGTTTAAAACTATAACCCTCACTTCAAACACAATCTCCGTGCCCCTTTCCTGGTTTATTATTATTCTCCGTAATTCTTATCCATCTGACCTACTATTTTTGTTTCTTTTCGGCTTCCCACAGGACAAGGCCATCTTTACAAAGGCCAGGATTTTGTTCCAGTTTGCTCATTGCTGCCTCCCCAGCTCCTAGGTCAGTGCCTGGCACACGAAGCCATCTGATAAATATTTGTTGGGTGAATAAATGAATGACAAGCTCTTCCAACGGTCAAGACTTTTTGCACTTCCCATAGGATTATTCCTAGTCAGACCCTCTGATCATTTCTGCAGCTGCCCTTTTGACTATTTTTAGATGTCCAAGCTGCCTTAGAGGTTGTTATCTGGTAGAGACAAGAAGACACAAAAAGACAATGCCACAGATCAAACTTGTTTCCCAAAAGTAGGGACTATGCCTTCTATTCCCGATAATGAACTATTTTTTTTTTAATCTGATAAATCCCTGGGCACTGATTAGGAGCTTCTCTGATGACTAAATGAGTCAGCAAGTCCAAGGTTAGACCGTGGCTCTCCACCACTTTGTGCTGAGATCCCTCGGACCCCTTTTGTGAAGATGGCATTGGGAGAGAACACCCATATGTGTGGCTTATTAAAGGCCTTTCAGTTGCAAGGAGCAGAAATCCATTCCAGCTGGCTAAAGCAATTGAATGGGCTTTACTAGAAAAACAGAGGGATAGCTCAATGAACCTTAAAAAGGAAGGACTCATGAGTGATTGAAATCACAAACTGGAACGCCGACGTAAGCAGTGTTTATCTTCTGGTTCCAGGCCCATGGTCTCTCCTCACAGCTGGCCTTTCTGTACCTGTTTCATGTACCTCTCTGTCTCTCCATGCATGTGAGCGCGACATTACTGCCCCAGGTGACTTTAGGTCACGGGCCATGCAAGCCCCATCAGTGGCCACAGTCCTACTCCTAACTTCAAGGAGAGAAAATAGGATCCACGGGCTTGGGACAGAAATTCACCTGCCATAATTTTTTCTTTTTAAAATTTTTTTAAGATTTTATTTATTGGTTTGACAGAAAGAGACACAGCAAGAGAGGGAACACAAGCAGGAAGAGTGGGAGAGGGAGAAGCAGGCTTCCCACTGACCAAGGAGCCTGATGCATAGCTTAATCCCAGGACTCTGGGATCATGACCTGAGCTGAAGGCAGACGGTTAGTAACTAAGCCATCCAGGCTCCCCTCACCTGCTATAATTTTCAGTGGCAATGGGAGTGAAGTCTTCTACAGATCTGTAATTCCCTATCTGAACCTTGTAGATCCAAAAGTATTTCAGATTTTATAGCTTTTCATATTTTAAAATGGTGATCTCCACTGTATATTACATGACATCATCACTAGGTCTGAGGCCACATTCTAAAATGAAAGATGTGAACACTTCTAAAGAAAAATGAATGAATCTTCATAATAAATGGAAAAAATAAAAAATATTTGCAGCATTCGACCAGGTCAGCCTTTACCACCAAGCGAGTTCAGATTGGGTTTGAAATTGACCCAAATGAGTTGGAAAATCTTTCAATTTTCAGAATCATTTGGATTTCTGATTCAGGATAAGTAGGACAACCATGCCATTTACTGTGCAGACTTCACTTCTGAGAATAAAGGGGTTGCTATTAAGGATTGCCTTGGGAGGGAATGCTGAGAATATGCACATGGCAATGTAATTTCCTAATTTCTCCAATCTTCCCGTAATTATAGAGAGAGCCACCAAGACAGCAAAACCAAAATCCATGAACAGCATCTATTGAAAAAAAACTAAGTAACAGGTATCCCCCAAAACCCCAAAAGCCATTAAATATTTAAGAGCTCCCAGATCTATGCAGCATCTGTATAGGAAGAACCACAAGGAAGCTCTGGGGCATTGACTGGATGGACTTGAGGACAGAAGAATCCTGAAATACCCACTAAGTCTATACTAGAAATGGGGCAGGTCAATTTGAAACAGCAATTGATCTGGGAGAGACTTTGGTACTAGCGAATTCTCAGGTGAGTGCAAAGGTTTATGAAAATATCTTAAGGGACTGCCATAGCCTGGGACCTAGGAACACCCAAAAACAAAGCAAAATTTCTTTCCAAGATCAAGCTCCTCTTTGAGAGTAGAATATAGAAAAAAAAAAAAAGATCCAGATAAAACTCTGGGTAGGCAGCACTGGGGGCAGTTCTCTGATTATAGTCATATTTTTTACTGAGAAGGAGAAGGAGGAGAAGGAGAAGAAGAAGGAAAAGAAGAGAGCTCTAGATCCATGAAGCTAGAAAAAAAAAAAAATTCTGACTCCCCCACCTCCACCTAAAAGTAAGGGAAAACTCATTTTACATGATAATAACCAACAAAGTATGATCGTGGTTGAATCCTACACAAAGTCAATATTTTTTTAAAAAGAGAGTAAGGAAAAGAATGATTGGCATGTCAGAAGGACACACCCACAAAATAAATAAGAATGAAAACAACATTTTAAAATGAGCTAAAAGAGATAAAGATGATATAAAATTATGGAAAATATAGGGTGCCTGCATGGCTCACTCAGTTGGGCATCTGACTCTTGATTTCAGCTCAGGTCTTAGGATCCAGCCCCGCATTGGGCTCCATGCTCCGCCAGGAGTCTGCTTCTCTCCCTCTCTCCCTTTGCACCTCTCCCTGTGCACATGCTCTCTCTCTCTCTCTCTCTCTCTCTCTCTCTAAAATGGGTAAATATTTTTTTTAAAACTAAAATTATGGAAAATATGAAAGAAAATTATTAGTTGGAATTTTTGTAATTCAGACACAAAGTTATAGAACCCAGAAAAAAATTAGAAATAAAATAATCATTTTATAAGTGAAAACCAAACTGCAGAAGTAAAAAGTGAGCCAACAACACATAACACCTTGGAAAAAAGCCAAAAACTTTTCAACTAAAAAGAAATAAAGAAACAAAAAGGAATGAAAAGAAAATGGTAGATATAGGAGAGGGCTCAAAAAGAAAAAGAAGCAACGTATGTATTATAGGAGGTCCCCCTCTACCTCAAAGAAGGAAACCAAAGTAGGAGAGCAGAACAAATACTGAAAACAAAAATTCAAGGAAAAAGTCCTGAAATAAAAACTTGCTTGAAATGACAGTTTACCCTTGAACGACACATATCAGTGTGCAGATCCACTCGAACGTGGATTTTTTACGGTGTAGGACTGTAAATGTATTTCCTCTTCCTCATGATTTTCTTAACATTTTCTTTTCTCTAGTTACTTTATTGTGAGAATATAGTATATAATACCTAATATAAAGATATGTGTTAATTGACTGTTATGTTATCAGTAAGGCTTCCGATCAACTGTAAGCTACTACAAGTTACACTTTTAGGGGAGTCAAACATTATTCACAAATTTTCAACTGTGTGTGAGGTTGGCATCCCAACCCCCACAGTGTTCAAGGGTTAACTGTACATATTAAAGGGACATATCATGGACCTGAAAAAAAACAAACACAGAACAACCAATGTTGAAATGAAGTCTTGAAAACCAAATGAACTTTAAGAAAAGAAAAAAAAAAGTCCTTTGGGCACCCAACAAAAACAAAGTCACTGAGAAAGAAACTAAGATTATCATTAGATTGTTCAATAGTCATGCTTTATGCCAGGAGAAAATGGACTATCTTTGGCATAATCAAGGGAAAATGTGATTTTATATTTTTTTATTCAGTCAAATTGACATTAAATTCTAAATACCACAGATAAACTGTGATGAACATGGAAGTACCCCAAATATTTTTCTCATGAGCTCTTCCTGAGGAATTTACTAGATAACAAACTTGGTGGGACAAAATGGCGGGAGGCATTGCCATGAGGACTGGTGATTCAGTATTCCTGGCAGAAGAACACAGACATACAAATGTAAGACAAGATTTTTAAGTAAAAACCCTGTAATCCTGAACTTGAAAGTATCAGCATAGGGGCACCTGGGTGGCTCAGTGGGTTAAACCTCTGCCTTCAGCTCAGGTCATGATCTCGGGGTCCTGGGATCGAGCCCCGTGTTGGGCTCCCTGCTCAGCAGGGAGTCTCCTTCCCCCTCTCTCTGTCTGCCTCTCTGCCTACTTGTGATCTGTCTGTCAAATAAATAAAATCTTTAAAAAAAAAGAAAGAATCAGCATATACTTATGATATGTTTCACCTTTAAAATTTTCTTAGCCATATCCACTGAAAAGGTCTAGAAACACGACAAAACAGTAGAAATGAGCAGCCCAGTGTCCCAAGTGTGGTCTCTATATACTATGTCCTGCCGAAAGGACACAGGGTTTCTCGGAGAAATAGCTGATTCCAACACCGCAGAAGGAGGTATACAAGACGAACTTGACACCTCTTATTATATTAGAAGCAAGGAAGTTGCCAGGAGCTATTGGGATCTTGTCAAAGAACTAAAGAGCCAAGTTGAAGACATTCCCACTGACCAAAATATGGGACAGTTTGAGTACCAATAAGGATAACAACTGCACTGAATTGAAACATATGAAATATATTTACATCCATGAATTAAAAATGATGTCAAAACAACCAGTTAAAAAAAAAAAAAA
>PISX010006584.1:0-96274 GCA_004024625.1 Mellivora capensis | reverse complement strand
AGAAAGACAACTATCATATGATATCCCTGATATGAGCAAGTGGAGATGCAACATGGGGGACTAGGGGGGCAGAAAAAGAAGAAAAGAAACAAGATGGGATTGGGAGGGAGACAAACCATAAGTGACTCTTAATCTCACAAAACAAACTGAGGGTTTCTGGGGGGAGGGGGTCGGGAAAGGGGGGTGGGGTAATGGACATTGGGGAGGGTATGTGCTATGGTTAGTGCTGTGAAGTGTGTAAACCTGGTGATTCACAGACATGTATCCCTGGGGATAAAAATATGTTTATAAAAAAATAAAAATTAAAAAAAAAAAAAGATCAAGTATCACCAGTTCCTCAGAGGCCCTCCTTTTGTGCTGTCTAGTCACTACCCTTGTTCAAAAGAACATTCTGACTTAATCTCTGTTCCTTACCTATTGCAGTGGCTTGGGCTTCTAGTACAATGCTTGGTGAAAGGGGGGAGAACAATATTCCTATATCATTCTCTATCTCAAAGGGAAAACTTTTAATATTTGCAGATTTACTCCTTGTCAGATTAAGGACATTTCCTTATACTCCTTCTTGCTAAGAGTTTTTATTATGAATTTGTATGAAATTTTCAAAAACATTTTTTATAATTATAATATAATATATATGTATTACATAATAATATTTTGATAAATAATATGATTTCCTCATTTTTTCCTGCTAATGTAGTAAATTATAGTAATTTATTTTCAAATAATAAATCAACTTCACATTTATAAAATAAATTATACATAATTTGATTTACTAATGTTTTGTTTAGGATTTCTATATTCATATTCATGAAAGTTACAGGTTTGTTAATGTTTCTTTTTGGTAAATTTCTCACCAGGTTTTGGTAACATGGCTACTCTGATCTTATAAAATAAGTTGGTAAATGTTCTTATTTTTTCTACTATTAGGAAAAGTTCATTTAAGACTGACTGATGTTACTTCATCCTAATGTTATGAAAAATTTACTAGTAAAGCATCTGAGTGAGAAGATTTCTTTATGGCAAGATTTAAAATTTTAGATTCAATTGTTTTCATAAATAAGAGATCATTTAGATCTTCTATTTTTTTATGTCAGCTGGATAAGTTTTTTAAAATAAATTTTACCATTTGATCTAAATTTTAAAATTATTTACATGTTTTTTATAATATCTTTTTAATGCCTGTGAGATTTTCATTTCTAATATTATTTTGTTCATTCTTTCTTTCAATATTTTTGATCAGACTTAAAGGTTTATTGATTTCATTCTTCTTTTCAAAGAACCAACCTTTGACTTTTTGATGTTTTTCTAATGTGTATTTGGTTTCAAATCTTTGATTCTTGCTCTCATCTTTCTTCTCTTTTCTTGAGTTCAATTTGCTAATTTTTTCCAAATTTTTGAGATGAATATTTAGATTATTCATGCTTTCTTTTATAACATATATAGACATCTTATTAATACATATTATGCATAGGATCATAAATTTTCCCTCAGCACAGTGTTAAGTGAATCCATATTTTTATATTTTCTAAATTTAAAAAGTTGAATATTAGCACTTAGAATAAAAACTTCAGTAACTATTTACACTGTCAATTACAAAAATGTGTTGCTTTTTGCAAACAGAATACAGTATATTAAAAAAGACAACAAAAGATAGCAAGTGATTAATGTTATAAATAAAAATTATATAAATCTGCGGAAGAAAGGCTATTTTCCACTGAGAAAATGAGGGAGGCCTCTAAGGGGTAGTTTACTGGGCCACGAAGTAGTATGTGATAATTCTGATACAAGGCAGTAGCCTAAATTATTCATTACAAGTCCCTTTATTTTGGAGATTTCTTTATTAACTATGGTACAAAAACATACATTAATCTAAAATTTATTAAGTGCTTACTATGTGATAGACACTGTTACAAGCACTATACATTTGATCATTACAAGTAACCTATGAGATAGCTAGTGTCTATTATCTCCATTTTACAGATAGGTGCACTAAGGCACTGAGGAATCAAATAACTTGCTGAAGATCAAGGAAGTAAATAGTGGAGTTCAGATAAGAACCCGGGTTATCAGAGTTCATGTGATTCAACACCATACTACATTGCTTCTCTTAAAAGGTTTTTTAAAAAATGAAATTATAATTGAATTCTGTCTTATAGTGTTAATTCAGTTTCATTTCAAATAATTCTTTTGAATTAGAACTTTTACTGATTTTTATCTAATAAAATACCATGAGATAAATATTAACCTGCTATGAAATGAATACATTTAAATTAATTTATAGCAAAATTTACCTTGACTCTACTGGGAAAGGTTCATAAAGAAATTTTTTGTAAAAGTCTTTCTTTATGTCATGAACCAGAATTACAGCTTTGCCTTGGTCATCAAACTGAGGCCTCCCAGCACGCCCCATCATCTGGAGTACATCTACAAAAAAAGAGAACAAGAGGGTTTTCAACAAGATGGCAGATAGCACAAGGTATATATAGTGATGATAGCATGTTTTGACAACACAACAAAATAACAAAGGATACAGAATATTTTAAGAGTATGGTTATTGTCTCTGATGCCTACTGTTGAGTTCCCTAATAATTAAATAATCAATTCATTATGACAGGAAGTTGAATCCCCCAAAAGAGTCTCTCTTACTTACTGTTTGTAAAAGTAAGGATGTTAACTCTCCTTTAGTTAAATGCTGTTTAAGACTTGGGGCCCCTGGGTGGCTCGGCTGGTTAAGCAACGGATTCTTGGTTTTGGTTCAGGTCATGATCTCAGTGTGGTGGGATTGAGGCCTAAGTTGGGCTCCACACTCAGCACAGAGTCTGCTTGAGATTCTCTCCTTTCTCTCTGCCCCTCCCCCTGCTTGTGTATGCTCTCTCTCTCTCTCTTTCAAATAAATAAAATCTTAAAAAAGAGTTAATCACTATTTTAATTAATTGAACAAGAAAAAGTAAGACATATGTGGGCAAATCTCTTTAGCAGGTTAATCTGATTATTTTTCCCCAGGAATGGACCCCATGAGTCCATTTTGGCCTCACCCTCCTCCCACTTATGGAATAAATGTTCTTTCTTTTATACTGCAGGAATCTCTGAGGTAAAAAATTATTTAGAAATACCCTTTTTAGGGGTGCCTGGGTGGCTTAGTGGGTTAGGGCCTCTGCTTTCAGCTCAGGTCATGACCCCAGGGTCCTGGGATCGAGCCCCACAAAGGGCTCTCTGCTCAGCAGGGAGCTTGCTTCCTCCTCTCTCTCCCTGCCTGCCTCTCTTGCCTACTTGTAGTCTCTGTCCGTCAAATAAATAAATAAAATCTTTAAAAAAAAAAAAAAGAAATACACCTTTTACATGTAATCCTTGTGTGGAAACACAATTTCCCTCTTCAGTACTGACAATGCTTTTATCACGTTTTAAAATATGTTAATAGAATGTTCCTGGACACATTGAAGCAATAAGCCCTTTGATTTTAGAAGTGCCATGGAAGTATTTCTAGTGAAACAGATTTAAAATTAAACAGTATAATGTTTAACTATGATTTATTAAGTCACTAATAGCTACTAATCAGTACTTTTTATCTATTTGTGAATTTGAAACCATTGGTTAGGCTTTTGATATTTATTAACAAATTAGGTATGTTAAAGCAAATAAAATGGCTCAATACTTTGAACAGTATTTGCAGTAGAAACAAAAATTTACAATTTGCTCATTGTATGTTCAAATGTGATCAACTCTCTACAATTCAATTCATGCAAATTCAGATTATTAAGGCTAAAAGAGAAGCTTAATATATCTGTAAGTTAAAAAAAATTACCTGTAATGGGAAAATCCACATAACGTCTTGTTTTTCCATCATAATATTCTGTTCCCTTAATGATTACTAAATGAGCTGGAAAATTTACACCCCAGGCTAATGTACTTGTAGCAATCAGAACCTAGAAAATAAAATATATTTAAGTAAACCATAACTTTTGAGTTACATTTAAATATCTGTTTATGAAAAATGAAATACCTGAACTTTACAGTTTACAAACAGCTCCTCTACTGTTTTTCGGTCCCTTTCATGTAGTCCAGCATGATGCATTCCTATTCCGAAAGCAAGTGTTAACTTCAGGTTGGAATCTCTTAGTGTCCCAATGATATTCTCCATCTGCAAATAAAAGCACAATGACAGGATGTAGGTTCATTAGCTTTAAAATTTTCATGCTAAGTTTGTATTTGACTAATTTTGTTTTTTTGATTCTTATATTATGTAAAAAATATAGGCCTCATCTACAGTTATAATTAAATTAATTCAAAAAATATCTAGTTAGTGAGAATATATATCCTAAATGAATTAAAGTTTAACAGTACCCATTTTATTCTCATGCATCAAGGAAAAAAATCTGTGGATTAATGCAATGACTCCTTAAATGAGTAACAATTATTAAAAAGGATATAATGTTGCCCAAAATGTTTCAGGGTCTTGTTCAATTCCTGTAATAGAAAAACCTTCCATCTTTTTGGCTCAGTGGTAAAAATTCAGAAAATAAGGACAAAAAAATTAATGCAAAAAAAATCAGTCATAATCTCACCGAATAGTCAGGAATCATTCAAATTTAAGCTTTGTCAAATGAACTTAATGACCCAGGGCAAATCATACAACCTCTCTCAGCCTCAGCTTCTTCATTTAAAAAATCAAATGGGTATATTTTTGTTCACTTCTCATTTCTTTGATCAGCAGTGCAGTAAAATACTTTTCCTATTTACTAGGCTTTTTTGGTAAATTATCTTTCTGTTTTTTAAGTGGATATGATAGCTTTTTTTTCCCTTACTGGTTTGTAATGGCTCTTTATTGATTAGAGCTATTATTAAGCTGTATATGTAGTAAAATTATTTCATTTCCAGCCTCCGTTTAGCTCACCAAGTTTTCATATATCTAAAGAGTTTCTGAAACTTATTATCTTATATCATCTCTGAGTATTCCATCACTTTGCATTCTACTTGGAAAAGACTTAATGCAATGAAGGTTTTATGGCAACAGAAACAAATCTTATTTTCTTATAAAACTTACTCCCTGTAAAGAACTAAATAGAAAGCCCAATCTCTTTCTGTTTAATGACAGACCTCTCCTGGTCAAAATTGTAAATTTTTGTTTCTACTGCAAATACTGTTCAAAGCAGAGGATGAGGGGAGTAATGAATAGATCAAGTGATTTGAGAATGTATGAACAGTTAAAAGAATGACATATTTTAGTTATATATATAACTTCCCTACCATATTCTAACAGTGAAAAACAGTGGAGAATAAACTTGGAAATGGGTACATGTATAATTTTTATATGCCTGAAGCCTGAGATAGTATAAACAACCGATCCTGTCTTCAGATTTCATTTCTTTTTTTCCCTTAATATACTCAAATATACTTGCAATACATTCACTCTCCTGGTTGTGAAGAAACCAGTGAGCACCTCACAAAAATCTCACAAAAGTTTAACTGGCTGCTACAGTTTAGCAAAAATGCACAAGACAATATAGTCATATATGAAGCACTCCAATTGCTTTCATTCTAACTCATCTTATTTTCAATGGGCAGAAAAATTTTCCAATTTTTTTTTTGTTGGGAATAAGTTGTTTTTACACTAATAATTCAAAAAATAGGAAGATGAAATTAGGTTTTGTAACAGTTCTCAATGTATTAAAAGCATTCATAGAAACAAAGTAATATTTTAATTGTATACACATCATGTTATTTATCAACTTTCTCTGAACTGAATGCAATATATATAAACAGTTCATTCTGTTTCACAATCACAGTATGGTCACCTGATATTCTTGAATACTCATTTTATAAACTGTTAAGCAAGGATATGGAAATGTAGTAACATAAATCCACTTTACCTTTAAAATCAGCAAATGATAAGCAAGCTGTATGCTATAATGTATGCTATAAGAAAGGTGCTTGTCTTGTCTCATAAATTATGTTAGCTATTCTCAAGTGACAGTTTATTACCCATTTTTTTTGTTCAACAGTTCACTGCATAAATATCTTCAATTTACACTATCGAATTAATTCACTGATATTCTTGCTGTGACAATTTCAGGGATTATTTTTTTCAGTTTCATAACTTAATAAGTCTAATTTTATAACTTGTATAATTTATACTGTTCCATGGCAATGCCAATCATATTTCCTAAAATATACCATTTAATATAGGAAAGCTAAAGAATCCTATGGCAGGAAGTTTGGTGAGGCATTAATATCCTGTCCTTTCACATCAGGGAAGGCTGTTTCTCTTTACCCCTGCCCCCACTTTCACATAAATCAGTGCATTAAAAAGAGCTATTTGCCTATCTGAACTGGCAAAGACCTAAAATCCTCATGAGGACAATTACAAAAAACAACTTCATTTATTACATAGTTACTGTACATGAATTCTGAATTATTTGAACACCAAAGAAAAGCAAAATTTATAGTAATGTTACTCAGTAATTAAGCATAAGATACTACCAGGACAGCCTGTTTAAGTAGGAAAATATAAATTGTTGATTAAAGTCTACACACCTTTGATTAAATTATTTACTTAAAATGTTTCATCTTGATCACGATATAAGCAAAATTTTTGAGAAACAGGATAATGAAAGCTTAAAACATGGTAATACATATTATTTGTTGAGCACTTATTATGTGTCAGGCATTGGGATTAACACTTCACAAAGATTATCACATTTAATCCCTTACATAAAATAGTACAGCTCTAATGTAACATTTACACCATCCAGTATATTTCAAATTAAAAGACCCAGTGATCTTGAATACTACAGAGTAGACTCTTTGGACCTTAGTTCCATAAGAGAATTAAACCTCACAAAAAAATATTTGAATTACATTCTTTTTAATTTTTCCAAAGATAGATAGTACCATTCTAGATGGTTAAGAGAAAAGTTCACTTCTACATGCAATGGATGTCTTAAGACATTAAGGCTTAATTCTTGTTAAGAAAGGCTGCTATAGAATTTTAACTAGAATAATTATGATAATTAAAACACTGACAGAGGAAGTTTTAATTCCACAGTTCATTTCTATTCAACCAACATTTGTTGTAATGTATAGGTATCTTTCCAACACTCTTGGAAATGTCTGACTGACTACCTGATAGTTAAACCAAAAAAATTATTCAATATTATAAATAAAACAAAAACAGATCTATATTCCTCTAAATGGTGTTTTTTTTTTTTTTTAGGGTGATGGTGGAGGAGGCACATATGTAAACTGTTGAACCAATTACTTTAACTTAATAGAATTTTTTTATATTTTAAATTTATCACACTCAAAAAGCTTTTGTAGAAATATAGGATTCCATTTAAGTAGATACATTACTCTGTGCCCGAAATACATTCCAGTCAGAATATAATTCAGTGAGTTGATGACAATGCTGGCTCCAAGAGAAAGGAGGAGACCAGATTGGACAAGAATGAGCTAACAGATTGTACAGCCCAATTCTGTCCCTTTGAGTGTGATATATTGTTTCAAGATGCTAAAAACCCATACTTTCTCAAAGCATATCTGTTGTGCTGGTTTTCCCATTTTCACAGAATCCTCATTATCAGAAAACTCTGTACTCTTTTCAAAGCACGTCAGACTCAGACCATATGCCACTGAATAATGCTTATCAATTGTCTCAAATGCTCAATAAAGATGCAGTATACGAAAGGATAATGAAACTTACAAAACTTTTTAAAAACAAAGATAATTAAATATATCACATCTGGTACAGATGTTAAAGTTAAACATTTCCTTATAATTATCAAGTGTTAATTTCTTAAAAACACTTCTGTATGATAATGAACGGGCAAAATGAGTGAAGGGGCAAAAGTTAAAATGAAAGAAACACTTTAGAACATCCTGCTGATCTACTAAGGGAAAAGAGATTTAAAAATAATATTAATTAATTAAAGAAAGTAAGTTTCCAATCTTTGCCAATACTCCTTATCATATGTTCCTTGCTGTCTTCTCTGAAGCCCACAACAATGACTCCTCAAAATAATTTACCACACTATTAATACATAAATATATTTATACATGTAATTAAATATAAGATTACATGTAAATTAAATATATAAATGAAATCTAAACAATAACATGTAAATCTTTGCTATGTCTGCTAAATAAACACAATACTATTTTCAGTGTTTCCTTCTTAATGTGTTTCCTTCCTAATTCTTAATGATGGCAATATCAAAACTAGTTTGTAGGGTAAAATATTAAAGATTTTTCCTTATTAGTATTTCTAACTTAATTCACTATGCTATTGGTAGGAAATCCAAGTCAGTGTTTCATATTTATTCTGGAATATACACTTCATGCTTCTTTCCATTTTTGGAGAGTTCAGATTCTAACACATGTTTGGAAAGCATTTCCCTGTCTTGAAAAGCTTTTAAAATGCAGATAAAGCTGATGAAAGAGATTTTATAAAATTACTTTGCTAAGGTAGCATAATTTTAAGTGAACAAATACTGCATTAATATGAGTTAGATTTAGGGAGGGACATAAGAAAAATATTATAAAAATAATAGCAAATTTAACCACGGAGATTTCAGCAAAAAGAACTTATCCATTTATAAGGTATTTAATGTTGCTGTACTATAACAGTAGTAACAGTTAACACTTATTAAACATTTAGGGGAGCCTGGGTGGCTCAGTTGGTTAAGCAATTGCCTTTGGATCAGGTCATGATCCCAGAGTTCTGGGACTGAGTCTCGCACTGGGTGAGGGGGCCCGCTCAGCGGGAAGTCCATTTCTCCCTCTGACCCTCTCTCTGACCTTTCCCCTCTCATGATCTCTCTCACTTTCTCTCTCTCTCTCTCTCTCTCAAATAAATAAATAAATAAATAAAATCTTAAAACAAACAAACAAAACACTTATTGAACATTTACCTCTGTTCCAGGCTTGTTCTAAGTACATTATATAACTTAATGCATTTAATAATTAATCCTGTAAGGATAGGATTATTATTATTCTTTTATAGTTGAAGGGGTAAGGCTCAGAGGTTGAACACCCCACAAAGGTCATGTAGCTTGTAATGGGCAGTTAGTATTGAACCCAAGAGGCCTGGCTCCAATCCACGTTCTCAACCACAATGCCACCTTCTAATTACCACAGGGATGTGATATACTAAAATAATGAAATCACTCATTTGGCTTAAGTCTGGGCCTCACTATTTTAGACTGTGGGCAAAAACCAGGTAAGATTTGAAATAATGAATTGTGTACTACACTCACACAACTGGGGAACTATGCAGATGATTAGCAGACCTAATTATTTTTCAGTATTTGAGTATTTCTACTCCTATGCCTAAAATTTAAGAATATCTAAAAGTATTTTCTTTTATAAATGAAAATATCACCACTCATGACTGAGAATGGCACAGCTCTTATTGGCCCCGTGTTTGATATTGTAGCTACTGACTTTTCTGTCTTTACTGTATGTTTCTATCCCTATCAAAAGACGTATGGGCACTGTGACTCTTCCATCTTGTCTAGTCAGTGTATTGTCAAAGATTTCAGTTACTGTATGGCAGAGTGAAAAAACTGGGTCAGCTATCCTGCTTTTGAGTTTCTGAATTTCATTTATTTCACGCTATCGGGCTAATTACTTACTTCTTTCAAGTTTCAATTTTTGTATCTGTAAAACTGGGATAACAAGAACAATCTTCCCAAAATTCATGATAAAACGATGTAACATAAGCCTTTAATGGACTATAGTCTATAAATATGTCAATTATTACTAAGCATAAGACCTTTGCCTCTTTCTTCATGAAGACATGCATGATATCAGCTATGGCAAAATAAAACAGCTTCATGTTTTGTAGCTGCTGTGAATTACACAACTATTCCATGAGGACCAACTAAGTTCAAATGTCCAATGCTCAGCAAATCTGTGGTTAATACCTGTTTAAAACTTAGCTTTTGATACTTACTTTTGATATTCTTAGCCTTGTAATTTCTCTACTTGTCAGTCACTAAGAGATCCGAGGCCTGACTAAAATAGAAAGCACTTGGGGTGGGACTTTTGTATTGCAAGCTAAATCTATTTTAGTTTGATAATAAAACATATTTTCGAGTAGAAAATGTGGCTACCCTATATTAAACTCAACTTAATTTCTGATTTTCAACAATCTCAAACTCCATCTTCAAAGTTTGGTACTAACTACTTACCTATAAGGAAGAGGTCAATATGTATGTTGAATAAAAAACCAAATGAATCAAAAGAACAATAGAAAACTGTTATTAGGGACACCTGGGTGGCTCAGTCAGTTAAGCGTCTGCCTTTGGCTCAGGACATGACCCTAGGGTCCTGGGATCGAGCCCTGCATCAGGCTCCCTGCTCAGCAGGGAACTTGCTTCTCCTTCTCCTGCTCCCCCCTGCTTGCGCTCTCTCTCTCTCTCTGTGTCAAATAAATAAATAAAATCTTAAAAAAAAAAAGAAAGAAAGGAATCTGATATTAGTAGAAACTAATAAATCTGAACTTGTGATTTTGAGTTGTCCAAGTTGCTGCTTGCCACGTTCATCCAGGAGGGCTGAGTGCTAAATCCCATCGCTGTTTCCCTGCTCATCTCACTCAGCTCCCAGTAACATATAAAGTAGTTAAACCCTTCTTCCTTCACAAAACCCTCTCATCTACCATGTTTTAAGACTTTCCTTACTGACATCACCTTCTCAGTGCCCTTTGTCAGCTGTTCATTTTTTACCCAAGGTCTACCTTGAGTCCCTCAAGGCCTGGCCCTCTGGTTCTCCACAAACTGTCTCAGGGTCTCATGTGTTTACATAGGTGTAAAGGCTGCCTGTATGCTGATGCTCCCAAGTTCATATATTCATTTCACATCTCCTGTGTATTATACAGACTTCCTATATCTAATTGCCCTGAGAGTCTTGGAAATACAAATTAACATCCAAAATATAACTTTTTTCTTTTTCTTCCCCCCTTGGCTCAAATCTGTCTTTTCCTTTCTTTCCATCCTATACTTTCAGTTCTCCCCATTTTAATTAATGACACCATTATTTACTCAGATGTTTAGAGTTAATAACTGGAAAGTCATTCTTGACTCTTTTCATCTTCTCAACCTTCATTTCTCATCTACCAGAAAGTCCTACTGAATCTAGATCAAAACATCTTTCCATTTCCACTGTCACCACTTTAGGTGGCCCATAGGTCACCACCATCATTAATTCCATGCTTAACCTCCACTTCAATCCATTTTCCACTAAGCAGCAAAAGTGACCTTAAAATGCAAATTGAGTGTGTTATTTGCCTAACTTAAAATCTTTTAATTCCCTGGAGAGACCCCTCCCTTAGCTATCTGCTTGGTTTGTTTCCTTGCTTCCTCCAGTTCTCTATTCAAAGCTACCCTCATCACAGGGGCATTCTGTACTTCTGTCAATATATAATATTTTACTACTCAGCACCCCCTTTTCTCCTTACTCTGCTTATTTATTTCTCCATAGAAATTATTACGATTTGACATGTTGGCTTTTTATCTAATCATCTCCACAAGAATGTTAATTCTCAGCCTAGGAACTTTACCTAATACACAGAAGGAGCTTATTAAAGATGTTTCTTTAATAAATAAATAAATAAATGACTGTCTTCCCCTAGTGCTTATAATCCAGATCCGAGCTCTATAACCAAGGGTCTAAGGCCTTATATGAGCTGGCTACTGCCTACTCTGAAATTTAACTTTTACCATTTTCCTCCTAGCTTATTCTGTTCCAGCTGAGCTGATCTCAGTTCCTTTAACATCCTGTTCCCTTGACCTGAAGTGCTATTATCTTCTCTCATGGTATAGTTAACTTGTTCTTATGCTGTGGTTCTCAGCTTAAATGTTACCTCCTTAAAGAAGTCTTCTCTGACTATTCTATTTAAAGAAGCCCCACATCCCCTTATCATATTTCATTTCTCATTTTTATAGCAATTTTTGTAATATTATTTGCTGCATAATATATATTTTTAAATTTCTATCTAGTTGAGCTCCTTGAGAATAGGGATCAGTTGGCTAACATCATGCTTGGTAAAGTTGTAGATATTCAATGCATATGTTAATGAACACTTTACAAATTCTGGCAAGAGCTGCCTAATGACTTAAGTTAGAGGATTACTCTTTATGGGCATTTTTGATGTAATACCAGGTAATTCTGCAACTGAAGCTACTGATCATGAACTACTGCTACACGATCTCTCCAGCTATACAGGGGGTGTGCCTGGCAGCAGTCAATCATTAGGAGAAATAAAAGGACCAGACGGAAGAATACCATGAAAGGTAATTCATGAAAACTCCATGCATATGCCTTTTCTTTCCATGCTTTCCCTAATTCAACTCCACTGAGGCCCCACAGGGTATTTCTTATGTCAAAATGACTGAGAAAAAAAATTACAAAATTAGAAATGGCTTTGCATAAGATAGTAGCCCCATATGAAGTACACTGATGTGGTGTTACAGCTCCTTTTGGGGATGACTCTCCAAACAGCTAAGTGTCAAGTATTTCCCTCTTATTTTACTGCAAAGAAGAGATGATGTGAATGGATGATCCACACTTTGCTCTGTGGTTACTGGATTAGTCCAAGGGTCTAGCTTGGCAAGAGTGCTACTGAAGGGCAGGTGGCAAGAAAGGGCGCAAGCTTTATGTGGATGAAAGTTTAGAATGGTCCCAGAACAGACTACCTATAACCCATGAAGATGTTTACCAACAAGTTAACAGCAGGGTGGACAATACTATTAATAGTCAAGTGAACAAAACGATCACTTCTAAGACTATCAGGCAGTTTCCCCCACTCCAGATCCCAGTGTTGTGTGCAGCAGGTTCATGTACTAAATGGTGCTGTGGTGGAAGAGATGAAAACTGCACACAGGCTAAACATGGACTACCATTTCCTCAGGCAGACCCAGTTACTGCCCTTGCTCTGTGCCTAATATGCCGCCAGTGCAAACATCCCTAGGCCCATTATAAAAGACCTTGCTCAGGGGACCAGAGAGCTCTCTGGTAGTAAGGAGATTATACTGGATCCTTGCTATCACAGAGGGGACATCTATTTGGGATGATGTCTAGAATGGACACTTTGGATTTTGATTCTTTTTCCTGTTTATTGAGTGCTCTCAGTAGCCTCAACAGTAGGATTACTGAATACTTTATACATCATCTAATATCTCCTATGATAATGTTTCTGATGAAACAGGATAGGAGATATCCCGAGTGAGGAATTCACTTTATGCAGAAAGATTAAGACAATGGATGCCATGATATTCACTGGTCTTACTGCCTCCCTCATTACCCAGAAAGAGCTGGCTTTATAGATGAATGACTCAGAGTGGCAACTGAAAGACACTGCTTTGGCAAGACTGGGGTACTCCCTTGTAAAATGAGGTGTATGATCTGAAGTAGTAATCAGTAAATGATACTATTTCTCTCATTTCTAGAATATACAGTTCCAGGAATCAAGTAGTCAATATGTGCAAATGCTTTTGTAGTCATAGCTAATAAACCACTTGGAAAATTTTTGTTTCCCTTACCTATAATTCTAGCTGTGCTAGTTTAGAGACTTAACAATTCAAGGGATGTAACAATTTACTTAGAAGCTGAAATAGCTACATCTCTCATTGTATGGGTGAATAAGCAAAATGTGGTCATAGTGTAGTTTAGGTAACCAATCCTGATAAAGAAATTGGGTTATTGCTGCACAATAAAGGGACGGAAAAATCTGGATAGATCCTAGCGAAATCTCACACTACTGTATCCACTTGAAAAACTAATCAAAAACTTTTAAAAGCCTTACTTAGTAAGGATATATAAAAATCCAATTTCTAATATCTCAAGAATGTGGGTTTTGGTTACTCCAATGGATAAAGACTCTTAATTAGCTTAGGGGCTGATTGAACAAGTGTGCAGGTGATGGATGGTAGAGAAAATAAATCAGAAATGTCTGTCTCCCTGGCCAAATACGTTTTGTCCTATGTTGCAGAAAAAAATACTGTGACCTCCACCTTTGCTATCTCATATATGCCCTATGCATATTTTAACTAACACATTTTCTATATTTTAACTAATTTCATTTCTCTTTCTTCTCTCTATCCTCCTCTTCTGCATATAGCATGTGTTGGTTGTGGGTAACTTTATAATTTAGCCCCCTGGCTAGAGAATATTGAAATGGGATTGCAAAAGAACAGAATGACTGGATATAACCAGCTAAAGGACTGTGAAAGACTACACAGTCCTTTACAGACAGCCAGCAACTGAATATCTTCTCTTGCACAGAAGTTGAAGAGGTAAGATATTCTCTATTCCTGCTGTATGCTTGAGGGTGAAGCTCAAGCATTCCAATGTTTCTCACTTGGATTTGAAGGTTGAGAGAGTAATGTAAAAACCCAACAATAATCTCAAGTTAATGGTACAAGTGGTGGTTATCAAACTGAGACTCCAAGTAACATGGTGGCATATGCTACCAACTTTTGAAATCACTTCCTGATGAGGAATACGGAAGGGTATTACTTTTGGGGTTTCCCCATACTACAGTATAATTTCACATCAATGATATACTTGAAGGGGTGGTCCTGCTTCCTAGTACTTTGAAGATTTACTGGACTAAGAAGATCAATGGATATATATATATATATATATATATTTTTTTTTTTTTTTTTTGCCTTTGCTGACCCACTTAGTCTACCTGGTCCTGCCACAGGACAACAGTCTGAAACTGTGCAAGCAGCAGCAACAGGAATTGTCACTAAACTTCTAGTCCATAATATGATGGAAAGTAACTCTCATAAAGACTAAAATGTTTAAAAATTTAAGGTAATTAGGGGAATCAAAAACTGAAACACCTGCTTTATAGATTTTTGGTAGAATCAGATTGAATTTGCATAGCAATCAGTTGTAAAACCTCTGACATTTTGATTTTAAAGGTGATGAATTTTAGAGGAAAGACTAAAACAAAGCCTGGATTGTCTTATTATTGCAATGCACTTGGTGAAACACAATGTCCGGAAATGACATAATTTCTAGCTGCCTTATTTTAGCAGTGAAAAATCTACAAAACAGCAGAAGCCATGCAAGTAAATTCTATGGTTTATAATAAGCCTTGGTGATAAATTTTTGTGCTGAGGAAAAAAAAAAAACCAGAGAAGTAACTCTACATAATGGCTGAGCTGACCACAGTTTCTTAGGTCTCATACATTAAAATTAAAAAAAAAATAGTAAGTGTACTATAGCTGGAAGAGGCCATGAGGTTCACATTTGAGGTTAGTATGAGTCACACACATGCAAAATGCACTGCCACGCACACACACATACATTTTGAACACACATCTCAAAAAGTATTCAATAGGTATGTACTTTTATACTTTGACTTCAAAGAAAATCGTCCATTTGGAACATTTTTAGGGATAAGACGCAAGAGAAAATATATTAAGCCTAGACAGATGCTGCACATAAACTGTCAATATTCCATACATCTATTTCTTACCATTTGCTTCCTAAGTTCAAGATACTGTGACACAGAACAGGGTGACTCTTTTGAACATACTAACTGAATAACTGAATAAAAGGACAAGAAAACATTCGACAAATTATTTTGATCTTCAATTATTATCTTAAATAAATATTTAGTATACACAAACAACATTAAGGTAACATGATAGTGGTCACTCTACTTAAAGGAGTCATGTGACACCTTTTATAGGAAGTCAATATTGGGATCTGCTACTTCTCAGTGAATAAAGTTACCTACAGGCCTATACAAGAACATTTCAAATTATTGTTAACTAATATTAGTTAACACAGAATTGCAATATATACAGTATCATCCAACAGGTCTACTATCCTAAAGGACTCATGAGAAGTAGAAGGGGAAAATATGCCAACTACTGAGCCTGGACACTGGTGGGTTAGAAACACTGTTTTGACTATTCTTCTTCAGGCTGCAGGAGATGAGAAAGGAAAGATATGGAGAGAAAGGGAAATAATGTAACAAATTTATTACTGATTTCATCTACTTTTTTATCGAAATTCCAATGAGAAAAATATTTCTAAAAAGCAAGACAAGTACAAGAAAGGAAAACCACTATAAATCTATGGATGGAAAGAGAAATATCTACCTTTAGAAGTAGTAGAAAGAGTCACAAAGAACGATTATTAACTGACTGTATCACATAAAATGCAAACACTTCTCCTTTTTTTTTTTTTTTAAATAAAAAAAGAGAGTGTGAGCAGGGAAGGGGGAGCAGAGGGAGAGAGAATCTCAAGCAGATTTGGTGCTAAGCAGGGAGCCTGACACAGGGCTTGATCTCACAGCCGAGATCATGAACTGAGCCAAAGAGCCAGACACTCAATCCACTGAGCCACCCAGGTGCCCCAAAAGCAAAAACTTCCTCTTCTTTTTTAAAGATTTATTTATTTATTTTAGAGGGTGAGAGAGAGGGAGAGAGAAAGTGTTGGGAGGGAGAGCAGAGGGAGAGAGAGACACTCAAGTATACTCTGAGCTGAGTGCAGAGCCTGGCGTGGGACTCAATCTCACGACCCTGAGATCACAACCTGAGCTGAAACCAAGAGTCAGACGCTTAACTGACTGTGCCACCAATGTACCCCAAAATGCAAAACCTCTATTTGTAAAAAGCTACTAAGATAAAAAAAAAATCCAAGGAATTAGCAAAATTAACTAATAAAAGCAGACGAGAGATTAATGTGTGTGTGTGTATAGTCATAAACATATATGAAAAAAATGATATATGAAATTTCAGGGGTGTGCATGTATGTGTGTTTTAATTTGTTAAGGCTGTCACAAATCTATAAGAAAAATGCTATACTGCAAAATATAAAAGTTTAAAGGAATAAACAGACAAAAAAAAGAAAAAAGATAACCAATAGTAAACAAATATATGAAAAAAAGTTCAATCACATCTTCCTTATCCATTCGTCCGTTGAAGGGCATCTTGGTTCTTTCCACAGTTTGGCGACCGTGGCCATTGCTGCTATAAACAAATAACATGGAGGACATGGGGAGATGGAGAGGAGAAGGGAGCTGAGGGAAAATGGAAGGGGAGGTGAACCATGAGAGACTATGGACTCTGAAAAATAACCTGAGGGGTTTTGAAGGGGCAGGGGGTGGGAGGTTAGGGGAGCCTGGTGGTGGGTATTAGGGAGGGCACGTATTGCATGGAGCACTGGGTGTGGTGCAAAAACAATGTATACTGTTACGCTGAAATGAAATAAAAAAATAAAAATAAAAAAGTTCAATCACACACAAATTAAGATGTACATTAAAATAATAAGGAATATCTTACCTATAATATATTGATAAGTTATAACAAATGAGGGTGTAGTAAAACTGTTGTTTAACTCTCATATACTGCTGACAATACATGTGCCAATGGGAGAAGGTGAACTGGTAAATCCTTGTGGAAAATAATTAGCAGTGTATATGAAAACTAAAAAAACCCCATATTATTTGACCCATTATTTGTAAATTTATACTGAGGAAATAAGCTTAAATAAAGAAAACCTATAATAATAATGATGCATGGTTATTTATTTAATGGGGTAGCCACATAATAGATTACAATTATGTAGACATAAAAAATTAGAGTTGCTTCCAGTTTTAATGATGGTTACTACTTGGTTAAAGGATAAAAACAGATGCATTTTAATTTTTACATTTAGTGTTTTCTAAATTTTTGAAAATGGTCATGTTATTATATATTTTATAGAAAGTCAATTTTGCAAAACTGTTTTTAAGTTCCAAGAGGGCAGTGAACACTCCAATAGAAAAACAAATATAATTATTATAATATGCATAGGTGATGATGTTAAAGGGAAGACATATGGAAACAAATATGGATATCAAAGTAAATATTCATCAGGAACATATTAGAAGAAAATACATCAAAACCTTAATACTGTTAAGGTGGCAGTATTATGCATTTCCTACTTTTTCCCTAAATTTCTGTAACATTATACTAAATATTTAGTATAGCTTAAAACTAAACATCATTAAATATGTAATTTCCATTATATTAAATATAAACTAATTTGACATATGTAAGAAATAGAAATAAAATAGATTGCTTACCTCTCTTTCATCCATATTCAACCACTGCTTTGGATCTTCTTCAGTAGCCAGAAAGGCTATCAATTCCAAAGCAGTAAGACGAGTTTGACGTCTTGATGAGACAAATATCAAAACAGGTTTGGCTGGAGAATGGCTTCTAATTGCTATTGAAAAGTTGTGGAAAATAAAAGGATCAGGTACTTATACCATAATATGCACATCATTAGGATATCAAATGGATGCATGAAACTAAGTGATTTAAATGAATTCTTAATTTGATCATCAAATTCTGCATTGTTTGTGGTACTACCTGGACCTGACAGCATTATTAGAAAAATGGTAGGAAAGAGAAGGTAGCTGAACCCACTGAGGGGAGTACATTGCCTGGACAGGGGAAATTTAACTGCGTTAGGTCTCAGTTCTATTTTGAGCTGCTGAGGAAGGTGACACTTATAAAAGCTGCTACCGTCTAGTGACAGCTGTATACGAATATTCAATCTAAGGCTGAGTTTTCAGGGTTGTGTTTCTGCTTGCCTAAGCAATGATATTACAGAGTTAATTGGTCCTGGCATCTGGGGAAGAGAGTCAAGTCCTGCAGAGTGATGAAAATTGTAAGAAAAGCCACAAAAATTCCTTTTATTGCTGTCATTACCAGTTGATGGAATAATTGAGAGTTTGTATCAATAAACTAGCCAGAGATATGTCAAATGAAGGTCTTCTGTTTTCCCAAAACATGTGTAAGGTTTCAAGTGGAAAGATAAGAGAATGTGGATGAGAGCTGCAGAGAACACCATGCCTGAATCTGCATGTGGCTGATGGCACACGGATGGTAGACACACAGAAGAGGAAATGAATGGTTTGAAACCTGAGTAATAAAACTGAAAGAAAAAACTACCTTGAGAGCCACATAAATCATGTGACCTAACTGGAAACAAGATTTCTTTACTATACCTTGGCTCCAAAATGCTCATAAGCTAGCACAAGTAAAATTTATCCTGATGTGTACATAGGTCTCTTAAAACAGAGATATATTAAAGTTTTATATCAAAAGTTCAAGCTTCTCGTAATTTCTTGTTTAAAATGTGAGTTTCAGAATTTCTTCTTATGGGTTAAGAAACAAGGTTTATAAAAAAAATGATGACATGACCTTGACTATATGTAGGCCCTAAGAGTGAGAAATGAAGCTATCATTAAATCATATTTCTAAACTCAAAGAAATATAGTGATATGCTACAAGTATAATAAATAGTTTATAAGGACAGCAACTGTTCTGATCTAGAGACATCTAGAGAACTGTAAGTATTTCAGTTATTACTATTGATTTATAGAACACAAAATGCTTCGTTTCAATCACTGATATGCAACTGGCCATTCCTTAAATAAATACAAGCAATCACAATACATACCATGAAAAATAAATTCATTTATGTTATTTCTCACTCACAGTTTATCCGAATCTTACAGAATATAAATGGCAATGCTCTGATAAATCATATTAAAAATACAATGTTTAAAATACACATATTAGTGCAATATTGGTATCATTTGTACACATAATCATAAATGAATCTGTCTCTTTTTTATAACCTCAACATTTAATGGATTTTTGCTGCTGCAAGAACAGGTGTGGCTGAACAGCTCACGGCAGATTTACTGTTCATTAGTGATTTTATACAATGCTTCTGTGGAGGTATAAATAATCCGAACTGCCAAGATTGGTCTCCAGTTCACAATCAATACTTTGCTTCTGTCATAAGGCTAATTACAGCAGCTAAAAAGTCACCTCACAACTGTCACCTCACAATCAACAGCAGTTCACATTAGAGGATTTATTTTGGAGGTTATTTTTAATTGATATAATAAATATCCCTTATGCAGACAAAACAAAACATGTTTCAATAAAATAGGAGTGTTATTCTTAAATCTTTCTTGCTTGCCTAAATTGTTAGAAAAAGAAAACTAAAAAAATAAAACAAAACACAAAAACAGAAGCATTGTTTAAAAAAAGTACTAAAATTCGTAAGTTTTATGCTTTCTGATAAAGATTATGTGGTATTTTTTACACTTATAGCTCCTATTTATCATTTGTTCAAGCTACTACTATAAGAAAATAACTTAATAAATAATTATTTAATTACCTTTAAAAAATACATACATTTTTTTCTCTTCTTCCAAGATAGTATCATATATGAAATCTCCAATTTTCAATATTTAATTCAACATACATTTTTATGCTTTAACAGTGGAGGCATAACCTACATTTGTAGAAGTTGGAGCAGTATTACCCGTTCAAAGAAACCCAAATTATCTGGAATGCATTTAAAGGCTACTGTACAAAATGGCTGCTATTTCATTCCAAGTGTCTGAAGCTTACCTTGAAATGTGGGCTTATTCATACTAGCCATACGAGGACAGTAATGTTGACCTGGGAAGCCTTGAATGTGAACTTCCAGTGGAACTGGACGCACTGATGGCCGGAAGTTGAATAAGCCCATCTGTAGTGAAAACGAGAAAGAAATCATTTTCCATTTTTATATTTAAGTTTATAATGTTATAGTGCCTCCTTAGTACAGCCACCTATGCCACAGTATCAAAGGCTTACTTAATAATCTTCCACATACCTGATGAATATTGAGCCAGTCAGCAAGGTCTCTAGCATTAGCTAATGCGGTAGATAGTCCAACTATTCTAACAGGCTTTTCTGTGTGTGAGGAGATGAAATTTGTTCGAGATACAATGACTTCTAGAACAGGGCCTCTTTCCTCCCCTAGGAAATAGGAGTAATACATGTTAATCATTTAACAGGTCCTGATGCTGGCTGCTGCACATGTGAGAGTCAAAATGTGTAAACTGGTGTCAGATAGCATGGTACCCACCAAGCAGATGGATCTCATCGATGATAAGAATAGTGACTTGCTTCACATAGTTCCTATTCTGCCAGCTTCTACTGACTCCATCCCACTTCTCTGGTGTAGTGACGATAAGGTCAGCCTTAGCAATGGATTTCATATCGGGAGTCACATCCCCGGTTAGTTCAATAACTCTGGAAAGGAAGAAAAATGATTCTTTTCTCAGATAACACATGACCCTGGAAAGGCAAAAATACCTTTTAAAATGAAAACACTTTATCTCCCTTCGATTTCTGAAAGTTTCTGTGAGTCAAGGCCAAAATATGTTTCTTAAGAATTCTAAGAGAATGTGTAAATTTAAATCACTGATAACCTAACTTTTATGCAGATATATGAAGGTGTCAAACTTTGCTGTGATTATGTTTACAAAGTCTCTGCCCTATAAGTTTTTATAGAGTTGAACTCATACTTCCTTCTCCGTATGTTAGAATAAACACCTTTCTAATAAGGGAAAGTGTTAACTTACTAAGACGAAAGAGGCATTCATTAAGAATATAATTATGTGTAAACTTCATTTCTTTTTTCTATAGATATTACAGGCAAATTCAACCATAATAGGACATAAACAACATACGCTGAGGCAAATATGTGTTATCTCATTCTAAGAAGACCCCAGTTTTGTTTGTTTGTTTTTGGAAATCCAAAGGGGGAGAAATCAAGAGGGAGATGAACCATGAGAGACTATGAACCCTGAGAAATAATCTGTGGATTTCAGAAGGGAGGGGAATGGGAGGGGTAACAGGGTGATGGGTATTGAGGAGGGCACATGCTGTGATGAGCACTGGTTGTTATACTTAACTAATGAATCACTGAACACTACATCAAAAACTAATTATGTATTATATTATACAGTGGCTAGCTGAACATGATAAAAAAAATAAGAAGACCCCAGTTTTACAGAGAGGAAGAGGGTCTGGAGGCCAACTCTAAATATCAGGTAACCACTGAATAATTTTTACATCTGTCTTAATGCTCAAAAAACAAAAAGGGGCAAGGTTAGTTTCCCAAGTACAGTGTTCCCAAACTTCTATTTATTTTTATTCATTTTTATTTTTACATTATATTCATTATTTTGAATATGTAATATATTCATATGGATCAATGTGTGGTGAGCAGTCTCTGTAACACGTCTATCTTCCAATTACCTGGTTCTCGTTCCAAAGCGGCCACATATTTATATTCCCTACCGTTAAAAAAAATAAGTGATAGAATATTGTACTTAAAACCACTTTTTATATTATCTCTGGAGATCATTCAGTATATAAAGTTTGTCCTTTATAGGATGATAAAATATTCTGCATTGTGTAAATGTACCATAATTAATTCAGTTATGTTCTATTAGGCACTCAGGTTACCTGCAATTTTGTTATTAAAAATAGTACCACAATGAATAAACTTGTGCAATGTTAAAAAACTTTTTGAAAAGTCAGGTTCTTCACATGGATTTCTATTTTTCTATAAATTGTTTACATGCAAAATGCCCTCTACATGGTTCCTGGGAGTTACTCTGAATGATATGAAGGAAAAATAAAGAGATAAAATTTACTTTTGTTTTAGAATTTAAAAATTTTGAGAAAATTATCTTGCCAAATAAAAGTATTCCTATTAAATAATTCAAGAACTTTTCATTTTTAATATTTAAACAATGGGAATATTGCTAACATTTTAACACTAATGACAACAACCTGAAATAAAAGACTACGAAAATCACTGTAAAAGCATTCAACAGGTTTATGCAAATCTTTTTTTTTTCTTTAAAGATTTTATTCATTTATTTGACAGAGAGAGATCACAGGTAGGCAGGGAGGCAGGCAGAGAGAGAGGGGCAAGGGGACTCCCTGCAGAACAGAGAACCCGATGTGGGGCTCGATCCCAGGACCCTGAGATCATGACCCGAGCTGAAAGCAGAGGCTTAACCCACTGAGCCACCCAGGTGCCCCAATGCAAATCTTTTATTTGTTGGTCCTTTTAGATTATTCAAAGCATAGCTTCTGAATAAGCAAGAACTTACTTTTTGCCAAGTTTTTCTTCTATTCTAACTTTCCAATCATCCATTCTTTCACGTACCAGGGCTTTTAAGGGTGCAATATATACTGCCTGAAAAGGGAAGGGAGGGTAAAAAGACCTCATGAAAATAGTGACATCATTTTCAAATAAAGGTAAACTCCATCTACATATGACAGTGTGGTTTACAAATATATCTTTTATTACTGAAAAGACTAAAATTTCAAATAATGGAAAAAATCATTTACTTGCTCAGACTACCTGTATCCAAAGTAGGACAGAAATATAATACTGTAGACATAATAATGTCTACTGTCATAAAAATATAGACATAGAAAATTTTAAATATTAAAAAAAAACAATAAAGGTATTTTCTTTAGGTATTTTATATTCTGATGAAAATAAAAGTTTTCCCTGGTATTATGATAAAAAAATTATGTGAATTTTAACTCTTCCATGAAAAAGGTTACTACTTTTGAAATTCTAAAGAGAGATAAATATCATTTAAATTTTAATGCAGATTTTATGGAAGAGGACAATCACACATTTTAGGTATTCTACCTTTTTAATAACAACAATTGGTCTTTAATAATCCTAACTGACATACAGATTGTTTCGTGAAAAAATTCTTTCCTTTATAAAATATTTCAAATTTAGAGGAGAGCTCTACTGCTGTATTAACATGTCCTATAATGGATTGATGAAGTAGACTGAGAAGTAGGAAAACTTCAAGTCAAGCAGGGAAGAAAAGCCACTAATTGAAAATCACTGAAAAATAAAAATAAAATAGACTGAGAAGTAGGAAAACTTCAAGTTAAGCAGGGAAGAAAAGCCACTAATTGAAAATCACTGAAAAAGAAGTTAAAACATTTCTAAAATAATAAATGATAAGGAAAATACCATATAATTTCGATCACAATGTATGAATTAGCTTTCTTGAAAAATAACACTTCTAAACTATGAGTATGTACTTCATATTTCAAGAAAGCATAAAATCAATACTTATTTGACTCACCATGTTATTTTCCATCAATAATGTGGCCATTTGCATAAATATGGAATAAAAACTGCCTCTGTATTTCATGCATATAACCAACCTGTATTTGTTAAAGTATTAGCGTTTCTTTTATAGTAAAAGGATTTGATTATAAGTCATTATTTATCTTATAAATATGGCTATGAATTAGTTACCTTGCAATGAGGAAAGGACATGTAGAAACTGACATATATATTAGAAGCCCAACTAGAGGACTCCAAAGTTTAAGATAAAATTTTTCTGGCCAGTTATTCTAATGCTGATCTGGTTCCCCCGGAAAATTCACTAAGAGAGTGACAAATCTACTCATTGAGTCTTGCTGTGTGTTTAGAATGGGCTAGTTTACAGATGATGGACTGTGTTTTCTAATTTAATGTAAGCATGTGATTCCTTCAAACAGACCTTTGAAGTAGGGTACTTGTTGAAGACTCTGAAAATGGCTAATTCGGCAGCAACAGTCTTTCCTGATCCAGTGGGTGCTCCAAGTAGGACATTACAGTCTGTGTGATACAGTGTATGAAATATTTGTGTCTGCACAGGGTTAAAGTGGCTAAAGTTGTACAGGGCTTCATATGCTTCACATCCCAAGGCTGTAATTGGTAAAGGCTGAAGATCCAGTAATTCTGAAAAGATGAAACAGGTACAACCATAACTGGAGAGAATGGACAATATGAAACACTGTCTCTCAGGGATAAATTATAACTATCTTTAATTCATTGGAAGGGAGAAAAAAAGCCTTAACATAAATTTTTTATATACTAGTTACAGATCGCTTTTTCTCCCTGTTAGCACATTTATAATATTGATGTATTGGACACTCTTCTCGCAGAGTTCCCCATATACCAACCCTAATATCACTATATGGCTCTTTTCCAATCAGGAAACTAATTTGAGCGATGGGTATATAAAAATATGCATGGTGTAGAAGAAAGTTAAATTTAGCCCAATCTGTAGAAAAAGGAAAACGAACTGCAAACTGCAGTACCAAAATGGTTACCAATAATACATTTCCTTTGATCTGTTAGAAAAATGACCAAACCAGAATGCCTGAACGAGCTATTCATTTAGTCAATAAAAACGGGGAGCCTGCTTCCTCCTCTCTCTCTGCCTGCCTCTCTGCCTACTTGTGATCTCTCTGTCAAACAAATAAATAAAAATCTTAAAAAAAATTGTACTTAAAGATAGAAAAGCTATTTTTTTAGATTTATTTATTTATTTATTTGACAGACAGAGATCACAAGTAGGCAGAGAGAGAGGGGGGAAGCAGGCTCTCCGCTGAGCAGGGAGCCCGATGCGGGCCTCGATCCCAGGACCCGAGACCATGACCTGAGCCAAAGGCAGAGGCTTAACCCACTGAACCACCCAGGTGCCCCAGAAAAGCTATTTTAAAAATATTATCTCAGCTATGTAGCTTTACTCTATTACATAGGTAATTAAGAGGTGACTGCATAAATTTTTTGTAGCAGATTATAATCTCCTAAATTTTCTGTAGCACTGAAAATCAAGAAGGGAGGAAGTCTCAACTTGCAACATTAACCAAAGCATAGATATATTCTTAATAGGAAAAATAAATATTTTGGTATATGCTGATAATACTAAATTATGATGATTCACTTCTATGAAATGTGAAGAATTTTCTTGTTTGATTTAGGCTCAACGGGGTACCTACACACACCCACATAAACACACACCCACTCCCACCCTCAGCCAAATAGAACTGGGAATCATTGAGGTTACATCACGCATTTCTAATATCCACTAAGATGTCACGGTGGTACATTTACTGCTTTTTAAAGTGTAGTCAGAAGCCAACTAATTATATAAATAGGGAGATATGTGAGAGGCTTTGCCACTCAACAGAGAAGTGATTAAATGAGCATTAATATACAATGTTAATGCATATTAAAATCAAATACTGCACTTGAGATTTAGTAGTAATGATGGTACCATATACTTTAAAATTAAAGCACCAAACATTTTTACATATTTTGAGATTCTAGGTATTACATATAAGTCTATTTGATGGAAGAAAAACAGAAAAGTCCTCTTTAATGACTGTATTGGTAGACACTGCAAACTCATTATTTCCCTATGTTGACAAACTTTTTAGTTCTGTCAAGTATCAAAGTTGTTTTAAGCTGTAGTCTAAAGTATTTCTTTTTAAGATATGCTAAGGTAATAAACAAGGTATACATTTGACAAAAAATGGCAAAGATTAAAATCACACTAATGCCTGTTTTCATTTCCCAAAGGACTGTTGAAAAATGTATTCATTAAAAGTAGTAAGGAATAATATTTTTATTTTGACAATAATTTGTCTTCAGAGGAATTACATGAAAAGACTGGCCTTTATTTTTCTCTAAATCAAGGACCTCCTGAAATCATTAATCAATTATGAATTCTCAACAAGAAATACACTTAATATACTAAATTAATAGCTTAATCTAAAGATATTTTAAAAATAGAATGGAGGGCACTTAAAAGTACCCATATAAACATTTATTCATGAAATTCTGCTTCTTAATAAGTCAAAATATAAAGATTCTTCCTCATGTTACAAGAATCTAAAAATGAATTTTTGTGAGTTTTGACAATGAAAAACTGTTACATGATATTGCAGATTACCATATTCCCTTTTATCATATTAGTGTGGGGGAAGAGAACTAATATAAAAGGTATATATTGTTTGTATGATGGATGACCTGAGGTATCATGAATCCATTCTGCAGTGATATCATAACCTGACTCCTTAATATTAGCTTTTTTTTTTCTTTTGGTGTAGAAGCACACTATAGGGAAGAAAAAGAACCCATGATTCACTTTAATTCATTTAACACACTAGAAATAAGTTTGAGTAAATAGCAATAAATGCAAACAAAAAGGATGCCTCAAAAGTTTCCCAAAGAGCACAGTTAAAAGACAAATAAGACTTGCAATGGGAAGGAAGGGGATAAGGATTGTAATGATTGTATATAAAACAGAGATGAAGGTGGGTGCCTGACTGGCTCAATCAGTTAAGTGTCTGCCTTTGGCTCATATCATGATTAAGGGTCCTGAGATCAAGTGCCACATTGGGCTCCCTCTTCTTCAGGGAGTCTGCTTCTACCTCTGCCTCTCCTCCCACTCATTCTCTTAATCTCTCTCTTTCTCAAATAAATAAATAAAATCCTTTAAAAATTTAAATATGAAGGCATAATAATACAGAAGTAGTGAGTCTCCAGCTTGTTATAGCTATGAGAATTGGACTAGGCTTAATGTTTTTTGAACTAAAACAAAATGAAGGTCCGCTATTAAGTTCTACCAAAAGTATACATAGATTTGATTTTGGAAGGTCTTTTTTCAAACTATATTGATTAAATGAGTTGGGTTCTGATTCGGATTTAGACAACTTTAAAGCACAGACACTTGCAACTTTAATAAAAACAACAATATCAGAGGAGGAGCAAGATGGTGGAGGAATAGGAGACCTAAATTGTGTCTGGTCTCAGGAATTCAGCTAGATAGTTATCAAAACTTCTGAACACCTGTGAACTCAACAGGAGATCGAAGAAAAGAATTAGCAGCAATTCTGAGAACAGAAACACGACCACTTTCAGGAAGGTAGGACCTTGCAGAGACATGAATTCAAGGTGATATTTGGGAAGACAGACTACAGGGGGTTAGTAGCTTCCATCAGCTGGCTACTGGCAAGTGATAGAGCAGTGGAGCACAAAATCAGAACTTTTAGAAGTCTGCTCTGCAGAGGGACGTTGCTCTAGTGGCTGAGCCGGGGGTAACCCTTGCAGGGACATTGTGGTCATAGGAACGTTGGGGTCACAGAAAGACTGGGGATGCCTGAGTGTGGCAGAGCTCCTAAGTACCAGAGTGGAGAAGCCGGCTGCAAAGATGGACCTGAGGAGTGGGCTTTCAGCTCAGGGTTGCCATAAACAATGATCTACAGCATAGCTGGGCCACTACTTTTGAGCAGGGATCCAACAAGTGGCAGATCCGGTGAGACTCCCTTTCCTCCCTTAGTAAGAGCAGCATGAGAGCACACCACAAGAATCTACTGGGTTTGGAGACTCCAAACAGGATCATATGCCAAAGTCAGAAATGCTTGGTCATAGGCTAGGTGCTCATGGAGTGAGGCTGGAGACCAAGGAGACAGGAGTGATTGCTTTTCTCTGAGGGCCCACTGAGGAGTGGGGCCCCGAGTTCTCAGCTCCTCCAGGGCCAGAGATTGGTAGACCACAATTTTCATTCCCGTTCTCCAAAGCTATAGGGAAAGCCTTCAGGGAACAAAAGCTACTGAGAGCAAACCCGAGCAGATTACTTAGCCAGGTCCCTGGCAAGGGTGGTGCAATTCCACCTTGGGCAAAGACATTTGAGAATCACTGCAACAGGCCCTCTACCCAGAAGATCAGCAAAAACATCCAGCTAAGACCAAGTTTGCTGATCAATGAGAACTGCAAAATTCCAACACTAGGGGAATATAGCACATAGAATTCATGGCCCTTTTCCCATGATTCTTTAGTCTTTCAAGTTAACTTATTAATTCAATTTTTTTACTATTCTTTTTGAATTTTACTTCTTTCCTTTTTCAACATCTTATCTTATAAATTCTTTTTTAAAAATCTTTTAAAATTTTCCTTTTTACAATCATATTCTATCCCTTCATTGTATTTAACCTTATTTTTTAGCATATATATATATATAAGTTTTTCTTTCTTTAAAATTTTGGGATATAGTTTCTTCTAACAGACCAAAATGTACCCTAAATCTAGTGTATGGCCTTGTTCCAGTCTCCCACCTGATCACATTCTTTCTCTCTTTTTCTTTCTTAAAATTTTTTCCTTTCTTTTTTCAACCAACTTCTTATCAATTCCTTTTTTAAAATCTTTTTTAATTTTCATCTTTACAGTCATATTCCATCCCTTCATATTTACCCTTATTTTTGTATACATGTTTTTCTTTCTTTAAAATTTTGGGAGGCAGTTCCTTCTAACAGACCAAAATACATCTAAAATCTAGTGTGTAGATCTGCTCCATTCACCAGCCAAATCATCTCCTCCCCCACCCCCCCACCTTTCTTTCCCTCCCAGTTTCGGGTCTCTCCTGATTTGTTTAGTGTATATTTTTCTGGGTCATTGTTACCCTTTTAGCATTTTTGTTCTCTCATTCATCTGTCCTTCTGGACAAAATGACAAAACAGAAAAATTCACCTCAAAATTAAAAAAAAAAAAATAACAAGAGTCAGTACTACCTGGCAGGGACCTAATCAATATGGACATTAATAAGATGTCAGAACTAGAGTTCAGAACGGTGATTATAAAAATACTAGCTGGACCTGAAAAAAGCATAGAAGATAGTAGAGAATTCCTCTCTAGAGAAATAAAAGAACTAGAATCTAACCAAGTTGAAATAAAAAAGGCTAGTAATGAGTTGCAATAAAAAATGGAGGCTCTAACTGCTAGGATAAATGAGGCAAAAGAGAGAATTAGTGATATAGAAGACCAAATGATGGAGAATAAAGAAGCTAAGAAAAAGAGAGATAAACAACTACTGGATCATGAGGGAAGAATTCGAGATAAGTGATACCATAAGACAATCAATATTAGAATAATTGGGATCCCAGAAGAAGAAGAAAGAGAAAGGCAGAAGGTATATTGGAGTAAATCATAGAGAGAACTTCCTTAATTTAGGGAAGAAAACAGGCATCAAAATCCAGGAGGCACAGAGAAGTCCTCTCAAAATCAATAAAAATAGGTACACACCCCATCATCTAACAGTAAAACTTACAAGTCTCAGAAACAAAGAAAATCCTGAAAGCAGCACCAGGGATAGGAGGTCTGTAATCCACATGGCAGAAATATTAGATTGGCAGCAGATCTATCCACAGAGACCTAGAAGGCCAGAAATGACAGGCATGATATATTCAGAGCACTAAATGAAAAAAATATGCGGCCAAGAATTCTATATCCAGCTAGGCTGTCACTGAAAATAGAAGGAGAGATAAAAAGCTTCTAGACAGACAAAACTAAATGAATCTGCAAACACCAAACCAGATCTAAAAGAAATATTGAAAGGGGTCCTCTAAGAAAAGAGAGAGTCTTAAGGAACGTAGACCAGAAAGGAACAGAGACCATATAGAGTACCAGTCACCTTACAAGCAATACAGTTGCACTAAATTCATTATCTTTCAATAGTTACCCTGAATGTAAATGGACTAAATGCCCCAATCGAAAGACACAGGGTACCAGATTGGATAAAAAAAAAACAAGACCCATCAATATGCTATTTGCAAGGGACCCATTTTAGACCCAAATACACCTCTAGATTTAAAGTGAACGAGTGGAACACCATTTATCAGGCTAATGGACATCAAAAGAAAGCTGGGATAACACTCCTTATATCAGACAAATTAGATTTTAAATGAAAGATTATAATAAGAGATGAGGAAGGACACTATATCATACTTAAAGGGTCTATCCAACAAGAAGATCAAATAATTTTAAATATCTATGCCCCTAACATGGGAGCAGCAATTAAATAAGCCAATTAAGAACAAAATCAAAGAAACACATCGACAATAAAAGAATAATAGTAGGGGACTTTAACAACCCATCACTGAAATGGACAGATCATCTAAGTGAAAGATCAACAAAGAAATAAAGGCTTTAAATGACACACTGGACCAAATGGATTTCACAGATTTATTCAGAACATTCCATCCCAAAGCAACAGAATACACATTCTTCTCTAGTGCATAGAGAACATTCTCCACAACAGATCATGTTCTGGGTCACAAATCAGATCTCAATCGTACCAGATGATTGGGATCAGTCTCTGCATATTTTCGACCACAATCCTTTGAAACTAGAACTCAATCATGAGAGGAAAGTTGGAAAGAATGCAAATACATGGAGGCTAAAGAGCATCCTACTAAAGAATCAATGGGTCAACCAGGAAATTAAAGAATTTTTTAAAAATCATGGAAACAAATGAAAATGAAAACACAACTGTTCAAAATCTTTGAGACGAAGTACTACAGCCTTTCTCAAGAAACAAGAAAGGTCTCAAATACACAACCTAACCCTATACCTAAAGGAGCTGGAGAAAGAACAGCAAATAAAGCCTAAACCTAGGAGAAAAAGAGAAATAAAAAAGATCATAGCAGATATAAGTGAAATAGAAACCAAAAGAATAGTTGAACAGATCAAAGAAACTAGGAGTTGGTTCTTTGAAAGAATTAATAAGATTGATAAACTCCTTGCCAGACTTATCCAAAAGAAAAGAGAAAGGACCCAAATTAGTAAAATCATGAATGAAAGAGGAGATATCACAACCAACACCAAAGAAATACAAGCAATTAAAAGAACACATTATGAGCAACTATATGCAAGCAAATCAGACAATATGAAAGAAATGAATGCATTCCTAAAGATGTATAAACTACCAAAACTGAACCAGGAAGAAATAGAAAACCTGAACAGACCCATAAATCAAAGATCTCCCAACAAATAAGAGCCCAGGGCCAGACGACTTCCTAGGGGAATTCTACTAAACATTTAAAGAAGAATTAATACCCATTTTCCTGAAACTGTTCCAAAAAATAAAAATGGAAGGGAAACTTCTAAACTCATTTTACGAGGCCAGCATTATCTTGATCCCAATATCAGACAAAGACCACATCAAAAAGGAGAATTACAGACCAATATCCCTGATGAACACAGATGCAAAAATTCTCACCAAAATACTAGCCAAGAGGATCTAACAGTACATTAAAAGGATTATTCACCATGATCAAGTGGGATTTATACCTGGGCTGCAAGGTTAGTTCAACAAACGCAAATTAATCAATGTGATACAATACATCAATAAAAGAAAGAACATCAATAAAAGAAAGAACAAGAACCTTATGATATTCTCAATAGATGCAGAAAAAGCATTTGACAAAGTACAGCATCCTTTCTTGATCAAAACTCTTAACAGTGTGGGGACAGTAGGTACATACCTCATTATCATTAAAGCCATCTATGAAAAACCCACAGTGAATATTGTTCTCAATGGGGAAAAACTGAGGGCTTTTCCACTAAGGTCAGGAACATGGCAGGGATGTCCACTATCACCACTGCTATTCCATACAGAACTAGAAGTCCTAGCCTCAGCAATTAGACAATAGAAAGAAATAAAAGGCATCTGAGGTGGCAAAGAAGTCAAACTCACTCTCTGCAGATGATATGATACTTTATGTGGAAAACCCAGAAGACTCCACTCCAAAAGTGCTAGAACTCATCCAGGAATTCCATAAAATGTCAGGATATAAAATCAATGCACAGAAATCAATGTATAAAATCTATACACCAACAAGAAGACAGAAGAAAGAGAAATTAAGGAGTTGATCTCAATCACAATTGCACGAAAACCATAAGATACCTAGGAATAAATCCAAAGAGGCAAAGAATCTGTACTCAGAAAACTATAGAATACTCATGAAAGAAATTGAGGAAGACACAGAGAAATGGAAAAACATTCCATGCTCATGGATTGGAAGAACAAATATTGTGAAAATGTCTACACCACCCAAAGCAATCTACACATTTAATGCAATCCTTATCAAAATACAATCAACTTCTTTCAATGAAATGGAACAAATAATCCTAAAATTTGTATGGAACCAGAAAAGACCTGGAATAGCCAGAGGAATGTTGAAAAAGAAAACCAAAGCTGGTGCCATCACCATCATTTAAATCCTTTATTTCTAATTCTGGACTTCAAGCTCTATTACAAAGCTGTAATCATCAAGACAGTATGGTACTGGCACAAAAACAGACTCATTGATGAATAGAATGCAAAAGAGAGCCCAGAAATGGATCCTTAATGCTATGGTCAACTACTCTTTGACAAAGCAGGAAAAAAATGTCCAATGGAAAAAAGACAGTGTCTTCAACAAAGGGTGTTGGGACATGCAGAAGCCACATGCAGAAGAATGAAACTGGACCATTTCCTTATACCACACACAAAAATAGACTCAAATGGATGAAAGACCTGAATGTGAGACAGGAATCCACCAAAAATCCTTGAGGAGAACACAGGAAGCTACCTGTTCAACCTCAGCCGCAGCAACTTCTTCCTAGAAACATTGCCAAAGGCAAGGGAAGCAAGAACAAAAATGAACTATTGGGACTTCAAGATAAAAAGCTTTTGCATTGCAAAGGAAACAGTCAACAAAACCAAAAGATAATTGACAAAATGGGAGAAGATATTTGCAAATGACATATCAGATAAGGGGCTAGTATCCAAAATCTATAAAGAACTTGTCAAACTCAACACCCAAAGAACAAATAATCCAAGAAATGAGCAGAGGACATGAACAGACATTTCTGCAAAGAAGACATCCAGATGGACAATAGACACATTAAAAAAATGCTCCATATCACTAGGCATCAGGGAAATACAAATCAAAACCACAATGAGATTCCACCTCACAGAGGTCAGAATGGCTAAAATTAACAAGTCAGGAAACGATAGATGTTGGTGAGGATGCGGAGAAAGGGGAACCCTCTTACACTGTTGGTGGGAATGCAAGCTGGTGCACCCACTCTGGAAAACAATATGGAGGTTCCCTACAAAAAGTTGAAAAACAGAGTTACCCTACAAGCAATTGTACTACTGGGTATTTACCCTAAAGATATAAATGTAGTGATCTGAAGTGGTACAGGCACCTTAATGTTTATAGCAGCAATGTCCACAATAGCCAATCCACAGAAAGAGCCTCGATGTCCATCAACATTTGAATGGATAAAGAAGATGTGGTACACACACACACACACACACACACACACACACACACACACAATGGAATATTATGCAGCCATCAAAAATTGAAATCTTGGCATTTGCAACGATGTGGATGGAACTAAAGGGTATCATGCTAAGTGAAATAAGTCAATCAGAGAAAGACAATTATCGTATGATCTCACTGATTTGAGGCATTTGAGAAACAATACAGAGAATCAAAGGGGAAGGGAGGGAAAATGAAAGAAGATGAAACCAGAGAGGGAGACAAACCATAAGAGACTCTAAGTCTCAGGAAACAAACTGAAGGTTGCTCTAGGGGAGTTGAGGTAGGAGGGATGGGGTGGCTGGGTGATGGACACTGGGGAGGATATGTGCCATGGTGAGTGCTGTGAACTGTGTAAGACAGATGAATCACAGACCTGTACCCCTGAAACAAATAATACATTATATTTTAATAAAAATAATAATAAAGGGGGTGCCTGGGTGGCTCAGTGGTTAAGCCTCTGCCTTCAGCTCAGATCATGATCTCAAGGTCCTGGGATCGAGCCCCACATCGGGCTCTCTGCTCAGCAGGGAGCCTGCTTCCCCCTTCTCCTCTGCCTGCCTCTCGGCCTACTTGTGATCTCTCTCTCTCTCTCTGTCAAATAAATAAATAAATTAATTAAAAAAATAAAAACAAACACACAAATAAAACAACAAACAACAGCAACAATATCAATGATTCAATTTACAATTCAATATGTTACCTGTATGGGGAGGATGTCTCTCTGGTAGAATCAGATGTTGAAAGTTGATAATACATACAGCCTCAGCTCCTAACCATCTATCAGACACTGCTCGGATGTAGTATTGGGAAGGCAAAGGCTCAAAAATAGGGATTGTAAATACCAGAAGTTGAGCTTCTTTACTAATGACCTAATGTGAAATAAAGTCTCAAGTGAATATGAATATTCTGATATCATAAAGGCCTTCTTAGTCTAGTGTTTAGAAAATGCCATCTACACCAACAGGTACTAAAGAAGAAAATATCTTGGGTTTCTAAATAGCTGAGATAGGGGCGCCTAGATGGCTCAGTCATTAAGTGGCTGCCTTTGACTCAGGTCATGATCCCAGGGTCCTGGGTCCTGGGATCGAGCCCCACATTGGGCTCCCCGTTCAGTGGGAAGCCTGCTTCTCCCTCTCCCACTCCCCCTGCTTGTGTTCCCTTTCTCGCTGTGTCTCTGTCAAATAAATAAATATAAATAAAATCTTAAATAAATAAATAGCTGAGATATTCAGGTACTTCAGAATTTATAAGTAGTTCTCTTCTGAGGATATCTGATATTGTAGAAAGTAAAATTTATATACAATTTATATTATTGATACATGTACATCATCATGTACTAACAGATTACCAGTTTGACTCACTATCAGAATTTCCTAAATTTCTATTCATTAAATTACTTAACTTCATGATTTTTACCAAATTATTTACTTAATATTTTTCTTTAAATTTTACCATGACCTAAAGTGGAATAACAGAACTTAGCATAAATAGAAGGTAATCATGAAAAGAAACACTGCTGTGAAATTCTACTGCTGTCTACCCAGGGTTCCCTGCCTAAAGCTTGTTTTCTCTTTGATAAAAAGGAGAAATCATGGATGAAGCATCACAGTTAAAGATATGCTAGTATCAAACTGAGTCTTTCTTTTAGGATTTACGGGAAAATTTTTAAAATACTCTTTTCATAATGTGAGTCAATATTCTGTAGTATTTTTTGTAACATCTAAAGTATTAATTTTTATTTATTTAATTTTATTTATCCATTACATTATTTATCCCATCCATTTGACTTATTTCACTCCTGTGCAGGTCATGCCTTGACCCCATGATAAAGATTACAATTCAATTTCTCAACCTAAGATCACATTTAATATATAAATATAATAACATGCAATTCCTGTTACCTTTGAAACCAAACAGAAACATTAAAAAAAAAAAAATAAAGCTTTCAGGGCACTAAGAAATTACAAAGAAATAGGTAAAAACAGAAATTATTTAGTTTATATTTTCTTCTTTCTATGATAGCGACATAATAATAGACATACCCATGTTTACCTGTTTTTTCAGAACTAGAAAATACTCTGAATGATAAATATGATCATTTGTAGGATCTTCTACCCAAATCCACCAAGGTTCTCCTACTGTCCCATGGACCTAGAGGAAAAATAATATTCTAATACTAAGTATATTTTAACTCAAGTAAGGGATATTGTTGTTTGCAAATCCAGCACCTATTCTGTTTCTAACAGCTTTGCTGATATATAATTTACAATGAAAAATTTACTCAAAGTATACATTTCAATGGTTTTTATAAAGCTTTTACAACCATCTCTATAATCTTATTTAAGAATTATCCCCAAAAAGAAACCTTGCACCCATCTCCAGTCACTACTTATCTTTCTCCATTGTCCCAACCTCCAAGCTTGACAACAACAATCTACTTTATAAAGATTTGCCTGTAGTGGAGATTTTATATAAATGGAATCATATAATATGTGGTCCTCTGTGACTGGCTTTTTTCATTTACCATGTTTTCAAGGTTCATTCATGCTCTATCATGTAACAGTACTTCATTCTTTTTCACTAACAAATAATATTCCATTGGAGAGATAGATATACTGTATTTTGTGTACTCATTCTTCTCCCTCTTTTTTTTTCCTAACAAAGCCCAGTTTTGTTAAGTGTTCATCCCTCTATTATGTGACTCAGGAAAAGGTGACCTTGTCTCTCAGAATGATTTTGGAGAGCCCAAGCCAATCAGCTTCTAGTATCTCCCTTATAACAAACAGCTTGTGGTAAGGGATAGGCACATGGTCAATCCTTTCCAATCAGACTGAGGAGAAGTCTTATGGTTCATGCTCTGGGTTGATGAAATAGGGGTGTGTTCACCTTTCCCTGTTAAACATGAACAAGGAAGCACAGAAAACATTTGGAAAGTAGCCAAGAGTGCCAAGACAGATGGGCCCTAAATGATGGCATTAAATAGATTCAATCACCTTTGGGGCCTATTCTACTGGTGGACCTTTTATTGTGGAAGATAATATATTTTTTTTTGCATAAGTTGCTTTAAGATAAGTCAGGTTTTCTATTCTTGCAGCCAATAGCATTCCAACTGAGCTAAAGTTAACACTTTACACAAACGATTAAGTACTCTATCTTACTAATGAATTAAATCAAACTGTGGAAGATTTTTTTATGGATACTGACAGAGGAAAACTGTGAAAAAAGGGAAATAAAACTTTTATGGATTTTAAAAACCCTCTATTATAAATATAAATGAAATGAGTATGGCTTAACTAATTTTACATTTTATGTAAAATTTAATGTTTACAGAAATATTAAATATAATTTCATATCACTTAGCTCTCACAAAATTTGTGAGAAAGATAATTATTATTATTATTATGCATGTTTACAGATGAGAAAACTGAAGATATTACTGGTTAGGGCAGTTTAAGACCAGTGGTAGATTTAAGACTATGGTTGGTTAATTTTTAAGCACGTTGATGAATAAAATTAATTCGTATTAAAGATATATTAATAATGACAGGTAATGTAGAAGATATTTACTTATACTAAATCCGAAACTTAAAATAACCATGTAAAGAAGGTATTGCTATTACAGTTACAGATCTCCTTGTCTTCCTCCACTGGCTTCTTCAAAGAAAGGATTGAGATTTACTTATTTTTATATCTACAATCACTACTCTACTGTAGTCTTTGTACAGCAACTGCTGCAAAGACAGACCTGAAAAAATGTTGACAGAATAGAAAGAGGATCCAGAGTAGATCTTCATATGTGTGTGTGTGTACACGTTAAATACATATATATTTAAGATTTCATATATATGATATATGGAAAAATAAAGCTAAAATATAAAATATGGTCAACCATTGCACATATTTTCATAGATGATTAGATTCTGAAATAGTTATGTATGGGAATACCAGGGTGGGGAGGTGTCACAACCAGATGTGACTAATTATAAACATAGTTACCATAACATCTAAGATTTAGAAAGAATAGAAAGGGTAAACACAGAAACAGGAATGTGACAGGTGTCAAGGAAGGACATTTTCAAGAAAGACAATGTATAGTGCTGAATATTCAGAGAACTAAGGAAAATAACAGAAAAAGTCATTATTATGGCAACCAGTTAGGTTTTGGTGATCACTGAGAAAGTAGTCTCAGCAGGAAAGAAACTGGTGACCAGGAGGAAAACACAGAATACTCTTTCTACAAATCTAATGGTAAACAGAAGAGGAGATTGATGGTTTGAGAAATATTAGGATTTTTAAAAGGGCTCTTTTACCACAAAGAATCTTGACTTTTTAGTAGGATAAAATGACAGAGTACGCAGACTGGCAAAAATGAAGGTAACAAAATTAAAGAAGACAATTACACAAAGTCTTTATGAAAGTGAATCCACTAAACTATTGTTCAATGTTGAACTTTCAGGGTACCTAAGATGTTAGGAAGAGGTCTCATTGGTTGCCATTTTAACATATTATATCATATTTTTCTTGAGGATGATAGTAAATATTACTACAATGCTTTAAATGAATCTTTAATATGCATTCTTTTTAGAGTTTTCTATTATGTCTTAAGGACAGATGTAAGGAGGTATAGTCGAACCTGCAGTACAGACATTTTTGCTGACCACTGATATATTGATATTTTCCACTTTTACCTGATCATTCCAAGTAAAATCAGGACAGATGCTCAGTGTCACTCGGAGGACAGTCCTTGTGATGGGCTGAATGGATGCTTCCATTGTAACAGAAGGAATCTGATGAACACACTGTTTGACCTTGAGTCCAATATTCACATGATGCAGCATGTGACCTGTAAGGAAAACATCACACAGAAGAAATGTGTTCAGACAGAAAAAAAGCAATATAATCTGACTTGTAAATGGGATTTCAGAGAAGGTGGTTTTATTGCTTGTTTTATGATTTGCTATGTAGAATAGCTGACATTCTTGACCTGGCATGTTTGAATATTTTGTAATAGTTAACTTGAATTAGCAATTCATAGCTCTGAAAACCAGTATCAGGGTTTCTTCAGCTATTAATAGGGTTCTTAAAATTACTGAGACTTGACAGTGTTTAAACTACTATAAACAGTTCTATTTTCTCCTAGTTAGCTTATGACACATTAAAAAATTCAGTATTTTGTGAAAATAGCTATTAATTTGCTTAAAGTCTACTTTTCAACTCTATAACCATCATGGGAAGTGCTTTAATAATCAAACACAAATCACCCATCCAAACTCATTTCCAGAAAAAAATAAAGCTAAAATATAAAATATGGTTAATGTAGCACAAACTTAATCACTTGTACTCATTTTCATAAATTACTAGATTTTGAAGTAGTTATGTATGGGAATGCCAAGGTGGGGAGGGGGGTCACAAACAGACTGACTATGACTGACTATAAACATTTTCCTACTTGAGTCCAAGCAATTAAGTAAAAATAGATAATATTTAATAGTATCAATATTTCTTACATATCTTGGTTCTTCATAATACAATTTTTAAAGTATGTTTATGAGCAAATCAAAATGTTCTATGTTTACCAGAATTTGAAACTAAAGTGGTTTTCCTTATTTTGATAAGATATTTACACATGTTACTCCATTGTAAGTAATCTTAACTTCTCTAGTTAATATCCTTAATTTCTATTTTTATGGATACCTTCTACCATTCTGTCTTCAAGTATTCTTACTATACAAGTGAAATAATTATCTCAACCTCTCTTCCATCATTGGAACTTTTGCCAGCAATAGTCCTCCCCCTTATTTCTCCTCAGCCTGACTCACTTCATGTGTAATGTCTATCCTATTCAGAATCTGAAATATTTTTTTAAAGATTTTATTTTTTTATTTGATAGAGATTACAAGTAGGCAGAGAGGCAGGCAGAGGGAGAGAGAGAGAGAGGAGGAAGCAGGCTCCCTGCTGAGCAGAGAGCCTGATGCAGGGCTTGATCCCAGGACCCTGAGATCATGACCAGAGCCAAAGGCAGAGGCTTTAACCCACAGAGCCATCCAGGCGCCCCCAGAATCTGAAATATTAACTGATCAATACATTGTAAGTTTGTCCAGTAAAATGTTAAGATATCTAGAAATGTATGTAGGAATAGTTTTTCAACATCATATGATGAAAGTAGAAGAACAAATGCTATTTACATACTGATACCAACTGGATTTAAAATGATAAACAAATTTATCTTAAGTATGAAAATGCAGTTTTCTTTTATATCTAATAAAATATTTTATTTGTACAGAACAATACATTAAAATGTTTCTGCTTACCTATTTCATCTTTCCTCATGTCTTTCAGTTTATCCACAGTAAGATTTTTTTCTTCTAATCTTGTTAGAATGTGTGGTGGTAAGACTGAAAACTGTCTCAAAGGGCTAGCCCAACCCCAAAGCCTCTTGTCAATGACTTTACTAAGATTCAGGAGCCTGTAGGTCATGGCAGGCCAACGTTTCCTCAGAGCAATTTCAAAAAGAGCACGGACAATTCTAGCTGCATTCTGAAGAATAAAAAGGGGGTTGGTGGTTAGGTACACTGTACTTTTAAATTTGTCACATTTGTCATTCACACTCAATTTTACAAGACATATGCCAAACTGCAGCCTTTAATTGTGGGCAACATCTATTCTCATATAACGTCAGTTATCTTCATTAGTTCTACATAAGAATAATCACATCTTTCATAGGTGGATGTTATCTTATTAAATCACAGATGGTAGTCTCATATCCAAGTATTTTTTTTTTTTTACTGTTATTAATGCTGAACTTTTATTAGACACAAACTTGGTGCCAGGAACCTGCAAAGTTCTTTTGATACATTTTTAAACTCAATCCTCAGAACAATATGCTGTAGTAAATCTAATTATCATCAACCTCATTTTGCAGATGATATAACTGAAGCATAGATAATATGAATAAATTTCCCAATTTTACACAGCTAGCAAGTGACAGAAATAACATAGGAATTCTTGCTGCCTTCTTAACTACTGTGTAATATTTCTCCATACAAATCAATCTACTGTCCACATACTTTATATATATTTGTATAGAAGTGTACAAAATAGCCCCTCAAAACTATTTTCTAGCAGCACTTATACCTTCTTTCAAAATGATAGTTTTATTTACTACTATTTTTCTTCCTTTTTTTTTTTTTTTAGGTTAGGTGTTTTTTTTTTTGCTATTTTTTTAAAAATTTCATATCCAAGTTCTTACAAGGCTTGACCCTATGCCCCCTAACCAGAAATGAAGGAGGAAGAGATAAAAGTTATGCGTAAGACTTAGAAGGTTGTTGAGGCCATCTAGACTATAAGATACAGCCAACGATACCCTTGGCTATATAGGGGGATGATTAAAAGTCTACTTAGGGAAATAAAGAAGACTCTGGGATCCAGTAAGAAAGAAAAATTAGTATGAGAAGAGTGATAAAGGAAATCCTGATGAGTTCAGCTACCTGTATTAATGGCTCCCTACAAAACAAGCAACACCTTAACTGCTTTATGTATCTCATTTAATTTGTATGTTATCTCCTTTAATCTTTACGGCAACTGCATTCAATTGGTCTTGTTATTATAATTTTACACATGAAGATAACAGAGCTTGGTGAAGTTAATAATTTGACCAAGATCACACAGATAGTTGGTGTTAGAGTATCTATTCAAAGCCAGGTCTAAACAAGTCCAATTTAACCCCAAGGTTGTAAATTTGGTGGTCAGGAAAACTTCATTAATAGACATACAGAAAGTTACAAGGACTGAAGCCCTTTTAACATCTCTACAGTTAGTTTCCTTTTGTTTTGCCTTCTTCCCTCTATTACTAATGTTGCAGTTTCTTATACAGAAGACTGGTTTTTAAAGTCATGAAGTTGGGAGATAACCCCACAATCTCAAATGACATCTATATTTGAAAATGAAGAATGTTAAAATCTATTCAAAATCATAAAAAAGAGATAAAAAAGTAGAGATTTTAAATAGCAAATAGATGATTCTGGCTTGAAATTACAAGGTAAAAAATGATCACAAGAGTTAAAAGCTTTGGTTTTCCATTTTATATAAAATATGTATTTGTCTCTTGACAGATTTGACTACTTTTTTTTACAGTATTAGAAATTTAAAACAAAAATAGTATTTAAAAGTATGAGAACTGTTCTGATACCCAATAAAAATTACAGGATGACTCTTATTCAGCCCAGAGAAGGATAAATAAAATGTACATTTTGATTACTGTATCTACCAAATAGGTCTTCTTCCAACATCACTCCTAGCTGCTCTTGTAAGAAGATGCCAGGCTAAATTTCCCAACTGTGTTTGAAAGTATGCTCTTTTTCTATGTCAGAACCTATAGTTGTTCCCTAAAAGCTAAAAGAAATGGAAGAAGAAATCCCATGTGAGATATAGATAGGCACTTTAATCTGGAATCATATAAATTGGGAATAATGATCAGAGTACCTAAGACATGCAGTTTAGAGAAGCTAAGTAGAGGCTTTATAACATCATAGAATATTTGAGCAAAGGATTTATCTCAGGGGCTAAGACAATCAAGTTTTAGAAATAGAGAAGGGATGACTATTTTACAGAGCTGAGAGGGTTGTTGTGGAACTGTTGTTGGTAGCTTATGTTTAAAATATAAACTCAACAGTAATTTATCTAATGCATTCCAGGATGATAGACCCACAATAGCTATTTAAGAAAAACAAGGATGCTTTGAGATATAACCTTGATTTTCCAAGACTGGCTTTCTGGGCACCAATCATAAAGAAACCCTAAGTTCTACACTGTAAAGCAATTCGTGTGTCAGTCTTTGATAATATCTCCATAATCTTGAATCAAAAAGAAATGTGACCAGATTATTCATCTAGAACCCAGAAAAGCTTTAACTTTTAGTTAAGCTATTAACTATTTCAATATAAAATCATTAGAAAATGTAAAATGACAACATCATTTTTCACAAAAGCAGATAAAATAAGTTAGAAACAATGGTTCCTATACAAGTCACAGGGTTTAGAGGTTATAAATTATATATAACTTTTCTATGGCAGGAAATACATGTGTTCCAAGATATGCCAAAAAAATTTTTTTCCGCCACATCCATAGTTGGTTTACATAGTATATAAAATCATCACCTGGTTCCTTGTTACTTTGATTAAATTACTGAATTCATTCAACTTGTTTACCAATATATCTTGGTTCATATTTGCAAATACTTCACATTTACAGTTATTTCAAAGCACTCCTGAGTACTCATGGCTGTTAATAATAATTTATTTAACACAAACATATTTTTCTATATGAAGTCTTTGAACAAAATTACCAACATAAGATATATAGCAGAATAGTTCTATATTTAAAATAAGATTAAGCTTTTATTTTTCTTTAACTTAGAGGAGGCACTACTTAATGAAAAATGATGAAAAAGGGAATTTTATTTTTCTTTTAATTACTGTATAGTTAACATATAGTGTTATATTAGTTTCAGGTGTACAATACAGTGATTCAACACTTCCATACACCAGTCCGTGCTCATAACAACAAATACACTCAGTCCCTGTCACCCATTTCACCCATCGCCCTCACCCACACTTCCCCTCTGGTGACCATCAGTTTGTTCTCCATAATTAAGAGTTTCACAGTTTGCCGTGAAACAATACCTTTTTCAAGAGTAAAAAGTATTTTTTTTAAAAACATATCTAGAAGGAAAGCCTCATTTGTAAGAAAAATACTGCAAAAAATAACCTGCTTTACTTCACATGAGTGAATATATAAATGGTTGGAATATAAAAACATAAATACTACAGCCTTTTATACTACAGTATTTAAAAAAAACCTTATACATTTAATGAGCTGTAATTTAGGGAATATTTTTCTTTCAGTTCTCAATTTTTAAGTATCACCGGTAGGGAAGAAAGATTACTTTCTTTATCAGAGACTTATCAGACTGAAAATATGGTCTGAGGTACTGCTACGAAGCCTTATTTAATGGTTAAAAAAAACTTGTTTATATTTCTAACATTTGGGTTAAGTTACAAAGGTTCCACAATCTTTTATTCTGCTTGCAATATTCTTGTATTATTGCCCTTTGTAAATAAAAGAAATGAACTTGATCGTGTAAAGCAGAAAAAAAAATGTTGGTATCTTTAAACTCTAAAATAAAAACAACAGCAGCATCAAAAAGAAACAAACCAACCACCAAATCCCACCTTCATTTCTGATCTAATAGTACAGAGGGCATAAAAAATGTGCAAATTAAACAGAACCAGTTCTGCAATAAAATGGTACTTGGTAGCATGTCACAGTGCAATGCATTCACAGTACAGCATGAATGAATATCTTGAGTCTCTAAAACTAAACAAGGAAGAGCAAACAGGAAGGGAGTAATATTCTTACCTGTGCAACATATGCAGAATCTGATATAAGGGAGAAACTGTCCATCTCTCCTCGGCTGATATAAGTTTGAAGTAGGATGTTTATTTTCCCGTAACTGTTCTCTACACCTCCAGGAGCTGCGAGTTCACAGAAATTGTTTAATAAGGCATCTAGCTCTTCTATTTCCTCTTCTCTGACCTGGAAGAGTCAATGTTTTTATAAGATTATTTGGGCTAATTTACTGAAATTTTACATATTGAAATAAAACCACATTGCGTGTTTTTTTTAAAGCTTCCATTTTTCAACATTTTTCTTTTTTACACTAATAAAATAGTAATTTTTCACAGGTAGCTAATAAAATACAATAAGAAACTATCTTGAGGCTGATACAATTACATTTTATTATTCATCACCAATATTAAAGTTGCCATTGACATATAAAAATGTGATATGCCACAAAAATTAAATCTTCTGACCTCACCATCCTTCAGTTGATGAGATTTCATATTTTATTTGACCAGAGTAAAACCTCTGCCCAAATGGATTAGGGCAAACTTGAATTATCTTCAAATGCATTCATTATAGTCATATATTTTTATATGGTATAACGCATTCATAGCTTAAAGCTGTGAAGTACTATGATTCACAGTATTAAAGTTTTCACTGTTAATAAGATTAAATTATAATATGGGTACAGAAATACTCATATCTAAGTTTGAATCATGCATGTCCTTTATATTTTCTTCAGTGAACCTTATATTGCAAATAAACCAAAATCTACATACTATATTCTCTGCCAGTTTCATTATTGCCAAACCTATTTAAATTATATTTGATTTGCAGTAGAGAGCAAAGAATAGTGTCAGGAATGACATAATATCATAATCTAGGGTAGTGGACACTGTTGATAAATGGAAGAACATTGCTGGCACTCTAAATGCAAAGTGCCATACAGCTTATATTGTAACGGGAATAACAAATAATTGTAAGCTTTTATAAATGAATGAATGTATATAAGCCAAAAATGCATTTGATTCAAGCTTCAAATAATCTTACCTTGATTTGATCAAATTCTTCAGCTTTGGAGACGATAGCAAAAATATCACTTTCTGTTTTGTGAGCATCAAAGAATTCATTGAAGGTCTACCAAAGCAAGTGTTATACTTGATTAAAATAGAAGATCCAGTGAAATATTTTCAATTAAAAAGTGACTAGAAAATCACACATTCTTAAAGAATATTTGAGCCCTACACAATGCAGAGTTATTATGTCTGCAGTATACTATTCTTTTTTTTTTCTTTTTTACTGCGGTATACACTTCTTGACCATTGCTTTAAACATCATCAAATCCAAAAAAGACTAAAAAATTTCCTAAAACATAACTAGCTGGAGAAGACCTTTAGAAGGAAAAAAGATCAACAAAATCAGTTATTAAAACTTACATTATATAGCTAAAAAAATGTTCAGCATAACCGTCCAGCCTTTGTTAATTTTCAGCACAGGCATGTGGAAATCTGTAACATTTGCCAACTTTAAGCTGAACATATCATATAAAAGTCAGTTGAGGAATAACTAAAAGTATGCAATCTGAAAATTCTGGTGAAGGCCTCAAAATATTACTAGTGATGGCATATACAAATTCAGGGAACTGGGAAGAAAAAAATCAGTGGAAGACCACATGGAATAAAGACAAAACTGAAGAAGGGTTACAGTTCTTGAAAGAGCTACAAACAGGCATAAAATATAGTTTGGCAGTAACATATTATCTAGCGGGAAAATTAGGAAGGTTACTTAGTGGACAAAAGGAGTGCAAGCAAGCACATGAGCAGGTGATAGAAGCAGGAGAGAGCTAGGGGCAATGTACTTGGTTGAGGAAGATCAGATCACACTTGTGGGATGATACATATTAAAAGAAGAAACCTAAAGTGCTGTACAAATGCAAGATTTATTTGGAGAAAGATGAGGAAAAGCTAGTAGGCACACAAAGGTGTTTTCTGAGACATGTAAAATGCATAAGGATGTGTTAAATAAGTACAAAACTTATACTTCATATTGGCCTAGGTTTTCATATTTCTGAAGAAATTTCACGTTAGTGATTTCTATTACATTTCCCTTCTAAAAACATATTTAGGTATCCCAAAAAATGAATATAAGAAAAAAAATTCAAACTCTTCCTCTATAAAAAAGAAAGTAAAAATGTATTTTAACCCATCCTGGTCTTGAATTTAAGACTGCCCTCACAGGTAATCCCTGTTATGTTTTCCCGTGTATTAACATATGTAGGTATATATACATGCATGTAAACACACATAAAGACATGCATATGCTCCTTAAAATGCAAATATTACAGTGGCATCCTATCTTACTCAAGATTACATTAAACAGCAAAAAGTTAAGGCTACACTGTAGTCTAAATTATCCTTGAAAACTCTTAAATTGCCCAAATAGTACAGCTGGGTTGACCTGATAATTGCAGTAGTTTTTCTAACTTTTCTTTAGTCAGTATTTCTCTATAATCTATAATTAATTTTTCAACTTTTATTCACTGATATCATTAATCCATCATCTCCTGCTTAAACTCATTCAGTAAACTCATTCAGGCATTCATTCCATAGGTCTCCCCCACATGCTCAGTGTTTTAGCCTTGGGTGTGCCTACTGCTTAGGATACTATTTTTCTCTTCTGTCTACTGAATTCATGTTATTGAAGTCATGTAAGTTAAATTCACTTTGTTCTATTAGTGCTTTTTAAAAAAATTTTCCATTAAAACAAGATTTTGAAGTCTATAAAGTATTTACATCTAAGATCAAACGTATTATTGTATTTGTTACACTCAGTATAATACCTCAATGGTGTTGTATTTAATATAGTAGTGGCTGGCAGTTCTACCCAAATCAGTGGAGGAAAAATACCCAGTTCTCTCTTCAAAACGAATCATCCGAGCTTTGTCTAGTTTTCGACCAACTTCAATGACCAACTGTTCTCGATGCTTTGCTAATGTTGGGTCAATCTGCAGGAAAAAAAATATATATATATAAACATTTGAATATTTCTTTAGAGAGTCATCATTTACAAACATATACCTATTTATGGAAATTAATTTTTTGTTGATATTTAGTTAGAATAAAATTTCTTATTACAATTTTTAAAGAAGTACATTTTTATAAATTTAGGACATAAATAGAAAATATTTTAATCCATTCGATAAAGTAAGCCTTAAAAATTCACTAAGATTATCAATCTTTATTATGATATCTTTAGGTAGTAATATTTTAGAATCTAAAATTCTTATTTTTAAAAATATTTTACTTATTTATTTGACACAGAGAGACACAGCAAGAGAAGGAACACAAGCAGGGAGAGTGGGAGAGGGAGAACAGACTTCCCGCTGAGCAGGAAGCTGGATGAGGGGAGCAATCCCATAACCCTGGGATCATGACCCGAGCCAAAGGCAGATGCTTAGCCAACTGAGCCACCCAAGAATCCCTAAATAGCTTCTTTCTAAACGGGACATTTAATACACAATATTAACAAAAATTCTTAAATATTGTGATATGTGTATAAATATGTGTATGTATGTATACATATATACAGACACACACACCAAGTCCTGAAGGTCACACTCTAGTCAGGAGCAATAAATATGACCTTCAAAGGGAAGGGAGAGGAATATAAAAATTCTTTAGAAATCAATTAATGAATTAACACTCCTACTATTCCTTCTAACTTACATTTTGATGGTAGCTTATTCACACACTAAACATAGCTAAAGTAAATTTTAAAATCAGAAAAATGAGGCAAAGGAAAGTCAAATGTAGGGAAGATGGAATCAAAAGCCATTAACAAATACTAAAAGTCTTAAATATTTGCTATAAATGATATAGTGTAGGTATCAAGTTCATCTTACAAAACCATTTTATTTATTACATGTTCTAAACCATTAAACTATGTTGGACATCACAATTTATGTTAGTTCACATGGGTTTTATGGCTACAAATTCGTAGTGAGTAATAAAATAAAAACATGTAAATAAAAAGAAAATTAAAAAGATCAGAGTCTCTGAACTCTGAAGAGAGTAAAACTATGTATCTCAGAAGGAAAAAAAATCACTTTATGTTAGAAAATTATACTAAAGTGACTTCTGGAATTAACCTAGTACTTAAAATCAATTCATGTGTTTATTTGGCCCCAAGATTTGCAATGGCTTAACCCATAAAACTATGTGTTGTGTTTTGCCTTCTACCCTTTCAGAAAGCTTTCATAGTGTCATTGACTATTTTCACAAGCCCATATTTGTAACAAGATCTTTTTTTTTTCCCTCCTAAGTCTTTAAGTTTCAATTTTCCACAAATCTATAGCACAGTGAAAAGAAAAATGACAAAAAAGCTTGGCAACTCCTTTGACAACACAATGAAATATAAACAAAAGCTAAATTGACAGTAGGTGGAGGAAAACTAATTCGGAGTTCAATTCAACTTTGCTACTTTTGACTTAACACTACTGAATATCCATTTGATGATAGTGAAATAATGTTCTCATTAAACAACTGATTTTATCTGTAATTAGGGACCATTTACATTGTATAAAGCAGAGTTCTAAAGAAAAGCCAAGATCTAACAATCTGTAAGCCATGTGTACCACATAACTGAAAAGTTCATAGGAACAAGTGCTACAATATACATTCGATTTTGTCTGTGTGCTCAGGGGAACTAATCCAAACCTCCAAATGGCTAATTACTCATTAACACTATCTTTTAATTTAGGAGTAAGGGGTTAGAAGGGACTTGAGAAGAGGAACATATTTTAAAAAATACAAGCCTAGGGGCACCTGGGTAGCTCAGTGGGTTAAAGCCTCTGCCTTCGGCTCAGGTCATGATCTCAAGGTCCTGGGATCGAGCCCCACATAGGGCTCTCTGCTCCGCAGGGAGCCTGCTTCCTCCTCTCTCTCTGCCTGCCTCTCTGCCTAGTTGTGATTTCTCTCTGTCAAATAAATAAAATATTAAAAAAAAATAAAAAATACAAGCCTATTATTAAAAGTGATCTACAATTTTCCTGATGTCTGTCCGGTTTACTCTAAAACTTTAATTTATTACAGTTTTTTAAAAATCACGGCAAAGGGCACCTGGGTGGCTCAGTCAGTTAAGCATCTGCCTTTGGCTCAGGTCATGATCCCAGGGTCCTGGAATCTAGTCCTGCATCAGGCTCCCTGGTCAGGGTGGGGAGTCTGCTTCTCTCTCCCGCTCTGCCTCTACCTCCTGCTCATGCTCTAATAAATAATATCTTAAAAAAACAAAATAAAAATCACAGCAAAATACTAATATCAAATGGAGATGTACCTGGATAGTAAATAAATAACAATATAAAGATGAACTTTTTAGTATCTGTGAGAAAAGAGCTATTAAAATATAATGAAATAATTAGGAGGCAAATTTAATTTTCCTTTGTATTTTCTAAAAATAGACTAAAGCTTTTTGTTTTTCTTCCAGGTACTTAACTTTATTCAGATGAGGCAGAAGTAGCAAATATTTATCCTCATATCATAAAAATATTACAAAGCCAAAAAAGGTTTGATTTTTTTTTATAAATGAGTTTTCTACCTGATAAGCCTTATGACTGATGCCATATACTAATGGATTTGCTCTCATCCGTACATAAAGATAAGTGTAACTTATCCACTTCACTGCTTCTTCCACATTAGTAACTGTTCCCAGAGCAATCTACAAATAAAAAATAAAACAAAAATTAAACTAATGCATTAAAGTTGGATATAAATATTACATCAAAGGCCATTTTGTCAAAAGTTAAGTTAAAATGCATCATCATACATTATTTAAAAGAAGGTAAGTAAAATTACTGGACATGACACTTCTCCAATTAATTAAAAATAATTCCTGCCTCATTTAATTGAGAAGAGTACACTGGAAATGGTATCTTCCAAAACAGAATTAACTCAATATTATGGCATTTGATTATTTTTCCCTAAGTAGAGTTTAATTCTATATAGCATTGAAAGGTTAATAATTTAAAAACACAATAATAACATATAAGATCTGTATAATAAAGAGAAAGAAATTATTAGAAAATGATATTAAACTAGAATTATGAGAAGCTTCCTTAAAAATACATTTCATTAGCTACTAGATCTATAGGTAATCATTTACTTAGCATTTCGTAATTTGAAAATTCATGCAAGTTGTGAAACTTCATAGTTGTATAATTTTCCCTGAACATCTGGTTGAAAAAAATTAAATTTCTTAATACTTTAATCACAGGTGGAAAGATGTTTTCTACCTAAATCATCATCTCATATATATATATATATATATATATATATATATATATATATATATTAGGAGAAAGAAAGGAAGAATAAAGTTAACACTGAATATTAAAGAAAATAAAACTTTTATGTTTGTTTTATTCCTATAATTCCTATAATTTTAAATTCTGTATAACTAATTTCGTGAAATAAATGTGGATACTTGGCTAGTTGAAGATAAGATCTAGCGATATATAAAATATCATTATGCTGTTACATCATACTATTAGTTATTAAAAAAGAAAAATCACCAAAGTAAAAAATGACAAGGCAGATTCTGACTGTTCACTTTAAATTTACATGAACTTAAAATAAGTCTGAGAAAGACTTAAATACTATAAGGTCTCACTTGCACATGGATTCTGAAAACATCAGACTCAGAGAAACAGAGTAGAATGGTGGTTGACAGGAGTCGAGAGTGGAAGAACTGGGGAGATGTTGGTCAGAGGTATAAACTTTCAGTTAAAGATGAATAATTAGCGTTGTTTAATGTATAGCATGGTAACTATAGTTAATAATAGTTAATAATACTGTATTGTATACTTGGAAGTTGCTTTGGGAGTAGAGCTTTAACGTTCTCATGAAAACAACAAAATCGTTATTATGTGACTATTAATATGTTTACTAACTTTATTGTTACGATATAATTATATACACATATCAAACCATCACACTGTAAATCTTAAACTTAGAGTGTCATATGTCAATTAGATTTCCATAATTACATAAATTTATAAATTTATACTAATGTACTTACAAATGACTAAGTCATCCTCAATATAGGAAAATATATGCATTTCTTAAATGCAAATTAAAACTTTCTACAAAATAAAGAATAACAATACTAAAATATAACTAATAAGGGAGTTGTGCCACACTCCCCAAATATTTAAAAATGAGACAGTTAAAGCATTTTCTAGCTTCCTGAGGTAAAGAAAACTAAAAACAGTTAAAAATCTGATAGTGTCTCCCATTTGTGATTCTACTATTTGACAGCAAAAACTGCATGGATTCTCTTATGACCTATAGGTATTTTAAGATCCTATCACAGGACTCCTCCTAAGAGTAGAAAATTTTATAAAGGATAAAATAGCTTGCTATTATTTTCAAAATCAGACTCAGTAAATTAACATTAATAAATATTTATTTCTACTAATGACAAAATAAAGGAAAGGAGGAAGCAAGTATCAGAGTATGGATCAAGTCATTCGAGTCTTCTAAATGATCACCAAAAGAAACTAACAGACCACTCTGAAAAATGGATGTAAATTCATGATGGCACATCATATTTCTAGATTAATCTTTGAATGCCACCTAGTGACAAAGACAAAATTTACTTGTAAATATCTGCTGTCACCTAGTGGCTACTTAGTACAAGAGCCTTTTATAATAAAAACAAGTATTTTTCAAATTTCTTTGCAATATATCCATTCATCTCAATAATCATATAGTAAGTCAGCAAGGAGTCAGTATTACATAAGGCACAATGGATATGGGAATAATTAGAGCCTGATCCCTGGTCTCAAGAAGTTGTCTACTCATGCTGGTGAGACACATGTAACTAATTAAGATGACACACATGAAACCACCATCCACAGTGCCTAGTATATAATATTAAAAACCGATTTTAATGAAAAACACCAAATATGTAAAACTTACAAAAAGGCCATCAAATAAATAGTGTAAGAGTTTTATGTTCTGTTAAGAACCCCAAATTTGGTAATTTTAGAAGACACAATGTATCACTTTGTACCTAATTTACCTATTTAAACTTTAGTTTTTAAGGTTATCTTAATTGCTTACTTTGTGTGTGTGTGTGTTTTCTTAAACTGGTTAAAATCATATAAAATGAAATAAATAATCATGAGTATGTATGTGTGTGTGTATCTGTTAGTAAATGCATGAAAAAAATTCATGTATTTATTCAGCTAGGATTTGCAAGCTGGCAGTAAGTATAAACAGGGCTGAGAATCAAGGGAATATCAGATAATGGTAAGTGATACAAATTATTTACTAAATACCAGCTTGGCACAGGCACTTATTAAATTTTCACAACAACCCAGTGATACTGTCTCTATTTTATAAGTGGGAAAACCAGAACTTTATAGGTGAAGTGAGCAGAATGAAAGTCTGTCTTGGGCACATGATATGTGTTGGAGAGTAACCAGAATCAGCACTGGGAAGGTTGGTTAGACTACGGAAGCCTTAAATCCAAGGACAAGGTGTTTATACTATGTCCTGCAGAGACAAGAAAAACCCCATATAGAATATGTATATGGTTACAGAAAGATTAACATTTTTAAAGTATATACTATAGGAGGCTAACACAGAGTAGGTACCCAGTAATGTCTGCTGAAGACATTTTAATAAGCCTCAAACATGCTTCAGTGTTTCTCTTAGTGCAAAACTAAGTGGCTTTATACAGGTTTGGGACTTGTGACCTTTTGGCATTAGCATTAGAAAATCAGCCCCATTAGGTATCAATCAGCAAATCTGTCTCATAAAAATGCTTGTATTAAAATTATTATTTAATATAATACTTTCTTCAGTTCTTCTAAACTAATGGTCAGGATAGATATTCATGTTATAAATGATATTAGCAGAGGCAAAATTCCTAATCTAATATGACCTTTATGTTGATCACTGCCACTGAATAGTTTTGCAAAGATCTGTGGAGTTTAAAGACTTAAAATTCCATTACTTTAAGAACACAGCACACTTTCATTTTATAAACTAATTTCACACTTGACTTCCACAGATTACAAAATTTAATTTCATACTCAACTACAATTTAAGGGGGTTTGTTTTCCTTAACAAGAAAATTTACTTTAATTGGGAGCTCTTCCGAGTAGACCAAAATATGAGAAAAAAGTTATAGCAATAGTCTGTACCTCACTATATTAGCTGAAAATTTCAATGTATAGGGACGCCTGGGTGGCTCAGTTGGTTAAGCGGCTGCCTTCGGCTAGGGTCATGATCGCAGCGTCCTGGGATCGAGTCCCACATCAGGCTCCTTGCTTGGCAGGGAGCCTGCTTCTCCCTCTGCCTCTGCCTGCCACTCTGCCTGTCCTCGCCCTCTCACTCTCTCTCTCTCTCTGACAAATAAATAAAATCTTAAAAAAAAAATTTCAATGTATATATTTCATTATTTGAATGCATTTTATGGCATTAAATGGAATTATATTTATAGTTAGTTGGCATTTCTAAAGATGACTTACCTAATGAGTACTTTATGAATATGAGGTAATCAATGGACTACAATTTATTTTTAATTTTTCAGGTCTTGACCAAATAGTTTTATTGATAATGTTTTACAGTCTGTAAAAAAGACCTCCTTGAGGACAAGACACTTATCTGGTGTCTTCCGTACCATAACACCACCACTTTGAGTTTACTTGACCATTTATAAAAAGTTATCAAGGATAATAATTATAAGTTTATGAAGACAATATTCCTTGATACAGTTTTCTAGAAAAACTGCACGAAAGGGAGCCTTTTTATTGTAAGCAGAGAAATTATGATAACCATTTTGGAAATTAGTCCTGGTCTTAGAAGAAGGTAAATGGTGAGTATCAATGTCGAGAAATGTATTCACTGTTAACTTACTACAGTCTATATAAGGCAACAAAAATCTAGCTATGGGGCGCCGGGGTGGCTCAGTGAGTTAAAGCCTGTGCCTTCCGCTCAGGTCATGGTCTCAAGGTCCTGGGATTGAGCGAGCCCTGGTTAGGACTCTCTGCTCAGCAGGGAGCCTGCTTCCCCCTCTCCCTCGGTCTGCCTCTCTGCCTACTTGTGATCTCTGTCTGTCAAATAATTTAAAAAAAATCTAGCTATAAATATAGGTATGTAGTTGAATATATCTGAGTTTGAATACTAGTTCCAAAAATTAGTAGCTGAAGGACCAAAAATTAGTAGCTGAAGGACTGAAGGTAATCAGTCAAATACCTCTCCTAGGCAATTATGTCTACCTTGCAGGACATCTGGAATGTCCTTAGTCCATTATTACTATTACCACCATTGTACAATAGACTATTTTATCAGAGATACTGTAGACCCAAGACCAAAGACCCAATTATTATTTTTTTTAAAGATTTTATTCATTTATTTGACAGACAGAAATCACAAGTACACAGAGAGGCAGGCAGAGAGAGAGGAGGAAGCAGGCTCCCTGCCGAGCAGAGAGCCCGATGCGGGGCTTGATCCCAGGACCCTGAGATCATGACCTGAGCCGAAGGCAGAGGCTTTAACCCACTGAGCCACCCAGGCGCCCCCAAAGACCCAATTATTTAAGCCATGCGACCATAGCAGGTGATGGGGACTGAAATTGAGTTATAACAACATTTTCTTTAGAGTCAAAATTTATTTCCTAATCTTTTTAATTTTCTTGTAATTATGCTACTAGAGATCAGCATCTTTCATGACTTCTAACCTCCCACCAAATTTTCCAAACCTCTAATCTTCTGATCCCAGATCAAGTTTGCTGCCTTCATGAATAAAGCCTTTCCTAACAGCTTGTGACCAAAAATGTTTTCTTCCTTCTACTGAATGCTTCTATAGAAATCATCACTTTCCAACATTATTACACTGTATTTTTGTACCTTTCGCTCCCCATTTGGACTATCTGCTCTTTAACAGAGGAGACTGCAAACAAATGTGTTTTGGATCCTCTAAAAAGAATTGCAAATACTGAACAGAATGTAAGTGAAATTTTATAAGATCTTTAAGAAGTACCTGATATAAGACTTGTACACAACAAGTAATATTTGATTGCAAATGTTTCTTCATTTTTTTGTCTATTTAACATTGCATTTACTTATTCATTTATTTAACACATAACCCATCTACTTTAAAAAATTATTTGAGTCCATTTTAAAGAAAGGAAAGAGAAGCAGTGTTGAATGCCAGGGCAATAATTAAAAATGTCATGAAAACAGTGAAATTTCATTTGAATGTCTGACACACAGATTCTTAAATTAAGAATGTTTATCCTCTTTACCAGTTAATATGTTACCTAGACTTCCAGAGTCTGCTATTTAAATCTTAACACAAAATGCATATACACACAGGAAACAAATTACAATACTGTAGCTCAATTTAAGCAATTATATTCTGTATAACAAGTTTAATCAAATGACCTAACATAAAAGAGCTTTAAAAAACCTTAGAGAAACTTTATAAAAGTGTAATACAAATACAGTGGTGGTTACTGCTATTTCTGTTTCTCTAGTCTGTATAGCTTTGGTTCTGGCCTAGAACAAAACCTCACAGTTTAAAAGTACACTCTTTTAGCAAGGAGTTCTTATCTGTGATCACCTGCATCCCATACAGTTCTGAATTAACCAACAATACTGACATTCAGCTTGTTGTGCCTTATGACTGTGGAATGGCATAAGCTGTCTTCCTAAATACTACAGAACTGCAACCAATTCAACCTTGTATTTATTTGCTCATTCTTTCAGCTGATGATCCTATTCCAATCTTTTATTCACTGAATCTTACCTCTGCATTTAGGTTATCCGCAAGGCTTTCCAGAAACTGACTCTCAATTGGGTTTTGTTGAGTGAGCAAGGTGAGGTAATGGCTGAGTTTGTCATGTGTTGTTATGATGATTCCTTCCCCAAATCTGTCAAATTGTGGTCTTCCAGCTCGACCAAATATCTGCATGACATCTAAAATTCCAAGGTCAACAAAGGAGCCTCTTTTTGCAGCATATATTTGTGTTCCCTAGATGAGGAAAAGTTAATAAGAATTTACATAAACACATACAAATATAATCCTGATGAGCTGAATACTGAAATTAGGCAAATATGGCAAGATCTCAAAAGTGTACTTTAACTAATCCTTTCATCATTTGTGATAGAGTTAAATTTTCACAATATATACTAGATTTTTTTGGAGAAAATAATTCTGACCTTATATGAATAGCATTAGAGGTCAATGAAACAGACAAATTGCAGTATTTTTCTAAACAAACCAACCCCCAGGTTTAAGGCACACACAAATCCACGTAAGGTAAGCTATTACCTTAATAATAACAGCATGAGCAGGAAGGTTGACTCCCCAGGCTAGTGTCGCTGTGCAGACTAGAACTTTGATATGCCCATTAGAGAAAAGGTTTTCAACCAAATTTCTGTCCTGCCGAAGCATCCCTGCATGATGAATACTAAAACCATCTGGAAATAATTCTCGTACTTGCTTATTTCTTGACTTCTGCACCTAGAGTAGATATTAATAAAACATAAAAGAGTATTACTTAGCATTTACAAGTAATTGCTATTTAGCATTTTTGTTCAATGAGTTTATCAAAGAAAGCATAAAATTATTCATGTTTTAAGGTCTTACTAAGTCTTAGTATATGATGTTCTGTATAAAATTATTAAAAATTATATTCTACCTATCTTAAAACATAGGTAATCCCCAACATGACATAAAATTCAAGAGGAATGAAGCTAAAAACAAGTATCTCTTTCGCTCAGACTTTCAGCCAATCATTATTACTTGTTTCCTATCCTTCCAAAAACTACTCTATTTAAAAAAGCATAAATCCAAAAAAAAAAAAAGCATAAATCTAAGTTGCTCCCAACTCATTCAGAATAAAGGCCACAGTTCTTAAGATGCAAGAATCTATAAAAATTATTCTCATCCCCTAACCTCACAAACCAATGTTAGCTACTAGGGTTGACTTTTTCTCTAAGTCCCTTTTCTTTTTCTTTTATCTTTTTTTTTTTTAAGATTTTATTTGTTTATTTGACAGAGAGAAATCACAAGTAAGCAGAGAAGCAGGCAGAGAGAGGGGAAAGCAGGCTCCCTTATGAGCAGAGAATCCAATGTGGGACTCGATCCCAGGACTCTGAGATTATGACCTGAGCCGAAGGCAGAGGCTTAATCCACTGAGGCACCCAGGCACCTCGCTAAGTTCCTTTTCTGACAAGTTCACATCCACTCCACCAAGGTCTTGACATTCTCTATACACAACATACTTCCTGGAAGACTTTTCTCCCCTCTTAAGAGATGCCCATGATTCCCCAATGCATGCACTCTTCCTCATTGCAATGGCCCAGTAAACCCAACTGAGTTCTCCTAGAGGTGTGTCCTTGCTGATTTCTGATCAGCACTGACCATCTGTCTTAATTCTCCAACTTTACGATGCCCTGAATATATTAACTTTACTTCTGGTGTCTTTTCTTTGACCTGGCCTGAACTCAGATGTGGGATTTGATCCATTTATCTGCAATCCATATAAATGCTACAGCAGAGTATCTTTAAAAATTCACTGAGACTCACTAATACAATGGAGAAAATTTCTCTGCAAAATTAAAGACTTTAGATTAACATAATCTAGAATAACATAAATAATAAAGTATTTAGGTAGTCAAATCTCCTGTTTGGGGCGCCTGGGTGGCTCAGGTAGAGATTTTTTTTTTGTTGTGGGATCCGTTGAGCCAGTGGATCTGTGCTCATCGGGGAGTCTGCTTAAGATTCCGTCTCCTCTCCATGCCCCCTGCCCTGGTGCACACTCTCCCTTTCTCTCTAAAATAAATAAATCAATCTTTATAAAGTCTATTAAAAAAAAAAAGCTCCTGTTTGGACATCATGTCCTATGTTTGGCTGCTATTGCTCTAAAAATTTCATTATCAACATTTCAATAGTTTTTTTTGAAAGAGTTTTTTGTTGTTGTTGTTTTTTGTGTATTTTTTTGGTAAGGGGCATTACACTGGCCGGGAGTGGGGTTTCAGGGGTCTGGGGTTCTAGAACAGACTTTATCACACTGACTATCCCTAAAGTTACTTAAAATTTTAAACTTCTAAGTTAATAATAATGAACTAAGGAAATGAGCTAAGAAAACAGTTCTTCATGAGATCTACCGCATATATAAAACTGAAATACTTTAACAAACCCCTCCATCTAGTGGCCATTGGTGTAAATAACAACCTACACATTTTAAGCCTTTTAGAGTCCTGTACAAAATACACAGAAACAAAAAAGGCTTTCTTCTTCAAGTTTCATGGGGAGTATATTCCTGTTTTATTTTCATGCAGGGTGATTAGCCTGTTAGAAATCATTTTATGCATAGACCTTATGATTAACTACACTTGGGTCATCATGCCTAAACTTCCATCTTTTCAGACGAGTCGTTACCTATCTTCTAAAGGCAGCTCTTACGAATATGCGATGATTTAGGATAAAGTCCACTGGCAGGTATTTGCTAGGATATAACAGAGTCCTTCATGGGCCAAGGGTAAGGAGAGGAGAAACATTTCACTTAGTTTCTTCTCTCGTATTCATGAATAGACGGTCAGAGCTAAAAGAATAAAACAAAATATTGCTTGGAAGATATACTCTGTACAAATTATACCGCTTGGATTGCCATTTGTTTCAGGTGACTCTGCTGTCTGTGGACCCTTGCAGTGGAATGTCTTGATGTGCTTGGTACTGATTCCTTAGTCAAGCTCCATTTGGGGAAGGCCTTGGTTTGTGGCACCAATGACCCAACAAGAGCTGAATGCAGGAAATATTTAACTGTGGGGAAGAATATTCCCGTAATGTGGCAGGCAGATACTGGAGTAGTGTCATAGTACTTCCCACTCTGGCCAAGTGAGTTCAACCAGCTTCTGGACCACCATCTGGGTAATCCCTCTGGTCTCTGTATGGAATATAGAGGCCCCAGGGGTCATTTCTCTTTTGTCTCTATTCTTACCAATATCCTGTTCATTGCTTCTTAATTGGTTCAGGAGAGACCTGAAGTGACAGCAATCCTAAAATAAGTCTGGGTTGCTCATTCTTAACTTTCTTTGAATCTGTGTCTGCCGCTTGTGGTCTAGGCTAATTCATAGTACAAATAAACTAGAATCCTTAGGAACCAGGCCCAGAGATATGCACTTTAAAAAATCTTCTTTTCAAAATCATACAGAAAAATTTTATTGTTTTTCCATTTTTGGTGTTTGGTTCTATGAATTTTAACATATGTTCAATTTGTGTAATGCCCGCCATAATCAGGATACAGAATAGTTCCTTTACCCTAAAAAATTTCCTGTTTTTTTTCCTTCACAGTTAAATCCTCCCCAACCACAACCCCTGGCTATCAGTGACCTGTTCTCCATCCTTAGAGTTTTTTAGAGCACTAAATATGTGATGGGGAAAACAGGATTGGGAGAGCCAATGCTTGTGCCTTGGAAGGTGAGCAGAAGATTCAGTTTGGGACATGAGTTTGAGGACGCCCATTATAAAGATTTTGGCTTTTACTCTGAATAAAGTGGAAAAGCACTGCAGGTTTCTGAGCAGGAGAGAGAGAGGGGAGACCAGTTAGGTTTATTACTCTAGCACAGTGTTCCAAGAGAGATGTGACAGTAGACTGAACCAGTTATAAAACATCTGAATAAAATAATTAATCAATCTAAACTAACACACACCGGCAACTTTACAAACATATCCTTCTTATCTTGACTTTCTTAAACAACAAAGGAAAAATAAAAACTAAAACTGCATAAGTCTACGAACTAATGGAAACATCACAAATTAAACTTACAGGACAGAGTAAAAGCATGCTCTCAGAAAATATCATACCTGAAATATTTCACTAAATAAAAATAAATAAAATAAAAAAATAAAAAATAAAATAAAGTAAAATAAAATAAATAAAAGTAAATTAACATCTAACTCATGATTTACTGTTTCGTTTTATTTTCTTACTATGTTCAGTTATCCAGCATATAGTACATCACCAGTTTTTGATGTAACGTTCAAGAATTCATTAGTTGCAAAAAACACCCAGTGCTCATCACAGCATGTGCCCTCCTTATTACCCATCACCCAGCCACCCCATAATGAAAGTATAACAAAACCAAAAAAACCCCCCAAAGAAAAAGCAGATATCCTAATAAAATTAAAATAGAATCTGATGACTTAAAATTTGTGAAATGGATAAGCAACAGAAAACCTCTTACTTTAAAAAGAAAAAATTAAACAAAAATCACCAATGGCTATTGCTGGCAAGAAGGGGAGTTGGCAAACTATGCGCCAACTGTCTGTTTTGTACATAAAGTTTTATTGGAACATGGCCATATTAATTTGTTTATATATTGTCTATGGCTGTTTTTGAGCTACTGTTGAGTAATTGTGACAGATACCATATGTCCACAGGCTTAAAATATTTACTGTGTAGTCTTTAAGTAAAAGGACATAGATAGTCGTACACAAGCTCAACGGCACAAGCACAAAGACTCAAAATCAGTAATGTAAAAAAAAAATGTTCAGAAATATATCACAGTTCAAAATAAGAAGAAGAGAGTACTTTGTAAAATTCAGTATATGCCATTTAAAAAACTGTTTGGGATGGATGGTTTTATAGAAAATATGCTATAGCATTTATCCTAGAAGTGTTGGAAGTTATAAAATAATAAAAGCAATGGAGGAAAATTTAAAAGCTATCCAACATCTGGGCTTTCAAACTTTTAAAGACAAATTAATTTTAATACCATTAAAGGCCCTAGAGCACAGAAACAGAAGCAAAGCCTCAAAATTAATCTTACAGAAGCAGTGAAACAGCACTGATATTAAAACTTGATAAAGAAGCAGAAAACAGAATATCAGAGAAACCTCCCTTATGAATATCAATCGAGATAGTAAAGAACTTTAGAAAACAGAATTCACCAATGCATTGAAATAATACACCACAACTAAGTACAATTTAACCTCAGAATTCAAGGGCATATATATGAATATATTCAAGAAATGAAATGACATGCTTTGATTTTTGAGATGGGAAAACTTGACTTGGTAAAAATGCCAGTTTTCACTAACTTAATCAAGGCACTAACTAAACTAAAACATGAAAATGATTCCTTGGAGGTTATACTCAAGTTCACCCTGAAAAGTAAACCTGTATATTTAGTCAGGAAAAATTCCAAAATTGAATAATCAAGTATTAAAAATATTATAGTAACAGAGTAAGAAAACAGTTTGATACCAGAGAGGAAATAGTAAGATCAATGACAAGATAAGAAAGCCCAAAAATTGATTCAGGCAAATATGATAATTCTGTGTTATATCAAAATTTAAAATCAATAGAAGAAATGGAATATTCAGGAAAAGATGATGGGTCCATTACTACATGGAATAGATTCCAGACAGATCAAAGGTTTAATAATAAAAATGAAATTAAATTTAAAAAGGGCTGGAGGAAATTATGGATAAAATAGGTATGGCCTTTATAAGACAAAGCCCAAAGACTATAAATAAATTGATAAAAAATTTATGCAAGGTAAAATATTTGTAAACAAAGAAAGTCTAAAAGTTAGCTAAGAAAAAAATATTTATAATACATATGAGAATACATGCAATTTAATATAAATAAAATGGACCACAGATATGAATAAGCAAATTACAGAGAAAGATTTCAAGTGGCCAATATGGAAATGCTCAGCTTCGCTCAAAGAAATGTCAGTCAAAAAAATAATGAAGTATCATTTTTTTAAACTTAAAAACTTTAACACTGCTCAGCATAAAGTCATGTGGGAGGAAGTTAACTGTGTTCAAGGAAATGTAAATTGGAACAAACTCCCTAATGGGCGATTCGAGACCATTTACCAAAATTTTAAATGCAGGTGCCATGTTGATGTATAAATTTCACTGCTAGGGATTTTCCCAACGGACATCACTGCAACTGCCAAGAGTATGAGCAAAAATGTTTACTATAGCACTGTTTACAATAAAAATAATTGGAAACAACAAAAGTGTCTATCAAGACAGGACTGGGTAAATGAATTAAGACAGTATGCACATTATGGCATACTATGTAGTTGTTATGAGAATGAATTAGATCTTTCTGTGCTGATCTGAAAACATCTCCACTATGTATTATTCCAAGAGACATGAAAGTGTGTATAACATGATCAAATCTGTTTACACTAAAACATACATGCAAATACACACAATGAGTAGTCGCATGCAATCTTTCCTTTAAAAAAAAAGCTTTTAAACAGGTATTTCTTTTAGAGAAATGAATGGAGAAGAGATGGGTAAGATCATGAGTTATGGAGCTAAACTTTTTTTTTTTTTTAAGATTTTATTTATTTATTTGAAAAGGATCACAAGTAGGCAGAGAGGCAGGCAGAGAGGAAGGAAAGCAGGCTCTCTGCTGAGCAGAGAGCCCGATGCGGGGCTCAATCCCAGGACCCGCGGATCACAACCTGAGCTGAAGGCAGAGGCTTTAACCCACTGAGCTACCCAGGCGTCCCAGAGCTAAACTTTTTTATTACAACTATTACTACAGGTGACTGCTGCTTTCTGAAGTATCAAAACCATCACTACGTTTCCATCTGGTTTCCCAGGGCGAGCATTACCTGGAGTCCAGGCTTTGCTATCCTCTGAATAACTGCAGAGATATAATTCACCTTGTTCACATTCTCTGAATGGAGCACTGGATTCTCAAGGAAGCTATTCGAGATCTAATACTACATTAACTGGGTAAGTGTTTCTACACATGGAAATACAGCACAAAAGAACAGGAGCTGTGAGAAGGTAAAGGAAGTCAGGTGTGTAGCTAGAATTCTTTAAGCTTGGTTTCCTCTGACTTTATATTTCCACTTTTCACAAGTGAACTTCCCATAAAAGGCTTTATAGTAAGAGTAGAATGGAATGTACAACTATTAGGGTAATCTGTTAGCACACAGAGGGTACTTTATTCTCTTCCCTCAGTGAAAACAAGCAGGACTTCCTTCCATGACCTTACATATCTTTCTCCTACCCATGAGATGGAAAAAACAGTGTGAGTACTTTAAAAAATGAGTAAGATTATTGATGTAGTATCCCACGAGTCATTGTTTGTGTAAAATACCCAGTGCTCCATGCAATACTAATGATGTACTTACGGTGACTAAGATAAAAAAAAAAAGGTAAAAAAATAAATAAGGTTAAAATGTAACCACTTCCCAAAGTTGACATCTAAAGTAACACAAATAACAGGAATTAAAAATATAATTGAAAAAAAACTAACAAAAAGCAATTGAGGTTATTAAAGGAAAACAAATTTGTTTTTCCAATAAGACCAAAAATATACAGAAGAAACACAAGAACCTCAGTTTAGATGCAAGCCCTTGATGAAAAAGCATGACAGAAATTGCATAACTAATTTACAGTAACCTTTGTAAGCCTTTTGAGGTAATTTATCTTGATAAGATATGCTTTAATAAGGATAATATCAAATCCATTAGACAGGAATAACTTAACTGCCATTATAAAAACTAAAATTTATCCAGGAGGCAAATATCTTCCTCCAAATGATGCCATTCTTTCTCACAATCATTAGTGAGTATGCATTATCAATGTTAGAAAAAATTTATAAAATCTTCATCTTTGGTAAGTGCTATTTTTACCATTCAATGTTAATATGATAATCAGCATGAGAAAGTGGACCTGCTTATTTAAGAACATAAACATTACCTGGCTTATCTTTGGGAAAAGGAGTTCAGAAATCAAAGGAATATAATATGCAATTTTCCCTCACCTTTCTCTCTCTTTCAAAGCTCTTATTCCACTTTAAACATTATTCTTTGAGACAACTAAAATTGGTTTTCTGACATCTATACCAAGGCATGTAATACTCTGTCCTCCATGAGGTGTCAGAAGGAAATCCATCATCCTTCCCATTCCTGTTCTTCAGGATAAGGTCATTAGTCATCTCTTCACTACATCAACTAACCAAAACTATGATCAGAATTTCTGAGGATCATGTTAAAAATTTTAGGGCCTTAGTTTCAGATTCTGATACCTGGCATAGGAACAGGTAATGGGAAACCAATTCTCTATTATAACAAAGTTCCCATAATTATTGGCATTTCTTTGCTCTTGACTCATTTCCTTACCTTCTCTATTATGGGGTAGGGAATTCTTTGATTTACTCTTTGGAACTGCCACACAATGATCAGCAAAATATATTAACCTCTTCTATGACCTCGCCTTAACTGACAGTTGACTCTCCTTGTATGGACCCTGTTTCCCATCCCATCTCCAGTGGTGAGGGAGGATATCTATCTTCCTTGTCACCATTTCCATTCAATTATGCAGTCATTTTTTGTAAAAACTCAAGCTCTTTTAAGGTTTAGTCCATCTGACTACGTCACCTGTCATTTAACCTTATCCAATGAACTTGACACCTATGGCTCCTAGTCTGTCTCTCCATCCCAATTCCTGTCATCATCCTAGGTGACAGTATTTTCCATGTGGACATCCAAAACACTCACTCTTCCATTCCCTGGATGGATTCCATTCCATTCCACACCCTCATTTCCACTCCAGCCTTATCAACTATTATTTCTAGGCTTTGTCATCAACTCACAACTGTACCACTTCCAAAATCACTAGTACAAACATCTCAATTTCTGATCAAAGTTTTCTCAAACAATTCTTGTAAGTTCATTCTTTATCATCAATGATATTTTGAGATAACAATTCCTCTACTTTCTTTCTATTCATCAGCAGCACCCGCTTCTACTCCTCTGCCCAGTCCTTCCTCTTCCTCTTTCTCCAGCTTAAAGAGCAAAGCCCATTGCTTTTAAGATAAATACCAAATCTGTAATATGAATATATAAGTACTCAAGATCCAGCCTTTGCCTGTAACATTAGACTCATCTTATGCCACAAACAATTTCCTTCTGACAGTCTCATGGAGGACAGAGAAAAAACATTTTCTTTGTTTTAGTTATCTTTTAAAAAAAGATCTATTTATTTGAGAGAGCGAGCAGGCACAAGCAGGGGTAGGGGAAGAGGGAGAGGGAGAGAGAATCTTATGCAGACTCCCACTGAGCACAGAGCCTGATTTCTCGACCCTGAGATCATGACCATGATCATGCTTAACCAACTGAGCCATCCAGGTGCCCCTATGTTTTAGCCATTTGACTCTTTGACTTCCTTCAATGTGCTACTGATTTTCTGGTGTCGGAGGCTTTAACTAGAACGTTCTTCTGCTGTTCTTTGCTTTGTGACCTCCTAACCTTCAAATCTCAGCTTCAATTTCACTTTCCTTGCTAAGCCTTCTCTAACACCATCAGTCCAGATCAGATCCTCTAATTTTATTTTCCCTTAGCAATTTTGTCCCTCTTTATTCTTTATTACAAATGAAATTATTTATTTTTTTAAAAAGATTTTATTTATTTATTTGACAGACAGAGATCACAAATAGGCAGAGAGGCAGGCAGAGAGAGAGGGGGAAGCAGGCTCCCCGCTGAGCAGAGAGCCCGATGCGGGGCTCGATCCCAGGACCCTGGGATCATGACCTGAGCCGAAAGCAGAGGCTTTAACCCACTGAGCCACCCAGGTGCCCCCAAATGAAAGTATTTAATTAGTTGTTTAATCATTCTGTCCTTTCAGAAAACAAGCTCCATAAGAGTAAAGGGGCAGATACTTTTTCTTCCTTAATATATTTCCATTCTCAATTAAAGAAAAGAGTATTAATCACTCCCAAATCCCAGCTCCTTCTATGAGCCTTCCTATATGGTATAGGCCAAAAAGTAAAAACTGTATTTCCAAGATTTCTTGTAGGCAGGGTACTGGATGCAAAGATCAATTCTGCTAACAACATGCACTTGTGCAAGATCTGGATAGTGGAAGTTTAAGAGGAAACCTTTCTGCTGTCATGTTTTGGTTGTAAATAAGGCCTTAGAGAAATGAGGGTTGAAGTTATAACAGAAGTATCATACATTCAAAATTTAGCTTGCCAGTGTGTTCACGAGTGCTGGAAAGACATGTATAGTTGCCCCCGTGATTTCTCAAACGCTGGATCACCATCAAAGTAGCTGGGTCTTAAATTCAACAGTTCCAGTGGTAGCCCCCTAACTTCCACTTCCTCAATCTTACCAACATTAGTAAGTACCTAATTTCTTGTACAAGATTCTTCTCTATTTAAAATGTACCTAGAGTGGTTTGTTTCCTTTACTGTATCTTGAATGGTACAATACATGTCTTCTTCAATCCACTCTAAACAGGCTGACAGCAGAGGTTCCTTAGTTGTTATCTAGAGATCTACCACAGAGACTGGTAACTAGTTTACATTCAGTAAATATTCACTGAGTGATCATCACTAAAAATGGTTTGAGGCTTATGGGTATATAATCAATTCACAATAAGACAGACTAACCTAATTCCCCACAACCAATTTTCATGTGTCATTCTGGCTGCGCTAATTATTCATTTTAACTTAGGAGAAAGGAAATACCAGGTGCTCTGTCCATGTTATACCCCTTAAAATGGGTAACACAGGTAACCCTGATATTACTACAACCCAATTATAGAGAAAGAAGTTACTATTCCAGAGACAGCACCTTAATTAGCAAAAGAGAAATCTCATCTAAAATTGAATTCTTTATATCCATTATATCCATTTGGCTATAAAAGCTGAAATAATGTTAAAAAAAATCACACTGTGAAATGTGGTTTTGATCTTTAAATTTTATCAGTATAAATCTCTGTATCTCTTGGGATTTAATAACTGTACTTATTTAATCTGCATGTCTTTCGAGTGCTTCTAAAGTATTTTCATAAGAGAGAACAACAGTATTCCAATTAACATAGTTTCCAAAACAGCATGGTTCCTTAAAAAGATACATATATTTGTTATAAGAATTTTACTCTATGCTTCTAAAATACATCTTTAAGCATGAGAACAAAAACTGCTGCAATCAAAATTTACTTAAAGGTGATGATGAAAGAAATAATAAGATTCCAATGTCATTATCTATGTGTCTCTTAAGAAGGGTCTCCTCTATTTTCAAATTCGGCCACACATTAGAGTTGACTGAAATGAACACCTGGCCTAAGGGGTTTTCCACTGTGTGTTGGAAAAAGAGTCCTACTTTTCAGCGCTTGAATTCTGGTCATATAACTTGTCTCTTCTTCCACAATCTTCAATAGCTCCTCACTGCATATAAAGTCCAAGTGCTGAAGCATGTGATTTAAGGTCCTCCACATTCTGACCAAAATCTATCTGCCAAGCCCTTCTTGCATATTACATTCCAGTGAAAAGAGAACACTCTCATTGTCCAAATATATCCCGTGGTTTCCTTTGTTCATTGTTCCTTGTTCCATGTTCTTTTCTTCTTTCCTTGGAATGCCCTTTACCTTTGTTGCTGCATATTGAGATAACAAGATCACTGGTTTGAATTAATCTACTTCTCTTTTGTGAACCATTTGTTCTTTTATGTTATTTACCATATTTTACTTTCCTTATATATGTATCTCGAAATCCTCTGTGAGACTGTGTCTTTTTTAAAATTTTTTTTTATTTTTTTAAATTATTTTTTTATTTTTTATAAACATATAAAGTATTTTTATCCCCAGGGGTACATGTCTGTGAATCGTCAGGTTTACCCACTTCACAGCACTAACCATAGCACATACTCTCCTCAATGTCCATTAAAGACTGTGTCTTAAAGGTAGAGAAACTCCACCTTGTTTTGCTACTTATTTTTGTGGCACAAGAAATCTGATCAATTGAATTAAAATTGACAGTTCATTTAGAACTGGACATCTTATTATATACTCTAAAATAACTGCTTTCAATAGGTTATAATATTTAATTGAATTGCTGTTCATACTTTAAAATTCCTCTACTGCTGGATATTTATGCTGCATTTTTTACCATTACAATGTGTTGGAATAAAACTCTCGGTATATATTACTTTTTTTTTTCATCTGTTCTTGGAAAGATTCCCAGGTTTAAATTTCATGGCTAAAGGATCTGGAAGAAAGTGTAGCTCTTAACATATATTATAAAAAATTTTTTTTTTAAAGGATTGAACCATTCATTGCCACAGGAAACTAGAAATGTACCAAATCCCTGAATCATCTTTAGAAATGGACATTATCATTTTCAGTTTTTAAAGATTTATTAGGTTAAAGAGTATAGAGTCCATTAATTTGTACAATTTTATTCATTAATTTTTTATTCCAGTTTACTATTTTTTCTTCTCTTTGCTCATTTACTTACTGAAAACTTCATGTTTTAGTTATTAAACTTAATAAGTACACAAAGATGTAGATACACATATAAAAATGTAGATACTGATACATATAAAACTGTAGTTACTAATATTTCCCCCAACCTGTCTCTGCCTTTTGAGAGTCAATGTATTATTTTTTGTTGACGAACAGCATTAAATTTAAATATTTTACATCTGTCATTCTTTAAATTTGTCATCTTCTTTTCCTTCCAAGTACATATGTAACCATTTATAGAGTGTCTACTGTGTATCAGGCCAAGACATGTTACCTAACTTATTACAAAAGTCTTAAGATATAGGTATCACTGCCACTTTGTTTATGATGAAACTAGTTCAAGGAAATTAAAAAAGGCTATGTTACCATGCCTGAGTCCAGATAAATATCCAGGTTCGCCTGGGTCCAAAGCCTTTATTCTACAAGGCCCTACTTCCCTTTGAAAACAGAAAAGTCATGTCTCCAAAAATACAATTAAACATTCAGTTCTATTTTGTGTTAATTTTATTTCATTTTATTTAAAATTTTAATACGTTTTTGACATTCTTTCTATGTGGTTATAACAATTCCACAAGAGCAGCATTATTATATTAACCTCCAAAAAGAAAGGAGGTTGATATGGCTAAGGAAAGAATAAACTCTGATCAAACAAACATTTTGCATACATTTAAAATAAAAAATAAAAGAAAGGGGCCTATTTGGCACCTGCTACTTTCTTGGCTAATAAGTATCATCTATACCAGGAAGGGAAAATTCTAATTTTATTTGGCTATACAGACTATTAAACTGCTAGAGTAGAAATAAATAAAGCTATTACGTATCTGATAACTTAAATCAAAGTCAAATTCCTTTAACTTAGATAAAGGCTAAAGCTGACCTATGGAAAAAACAAGGAAATCATTGGTAGACCTAGATAATAATAAAAATGTCAAAAATGATTCTTTAAGGTAGGTTGAGGGAACATATTATTATTGGATTTTTTTATTGAGTTCTCCTTTAATAGATATTTTAATAATTATATTCATAAGGCTTATTGCATGACAGACCATTTGTACCCATAAGAAAAAATTTTAATATCACTAAATGTAAGAAAATCAAACCACATATCAGTACCCATAAATTGGGAGAAATACTATTCAGGAGTGAGTGGGAATACCCATCCCATTACTAGAATATTTAAAGTCTGTTAAAAACTTGTCCCTAAAGGAAAGAATTTATTTGACTAAGATTACAAGTGAAACAGAATCTGAAGATTCTAATTGAAATGTTCATTCAACTTGAAATTAAGTCATAACTGAAACTAATAGCTTAATAATGAAAATACCTGCATCCCTAATGACATACTGCTATAAATGTAAGCGGCTACTACTTTTCCTTTAAGGTATACTCTATCTTACAGAAAATATGGTTTCTTAGGAAAATAACTTTGTGCAGGAGAGAAAAATATATGCAGGGCAAATTAAGAAAAGTCATTCATATTTTTCATTATCCTTTAACCATGTTAAAATTTAGTTATTAATGTATATTTTCTAAAAGTAGATTTCCATAAAATATGATATGTAATGTTTTATCATTGTTCATTTTCCAAAATAATTTCACATATTATTCTATTGTTTCTCATAGTTAATTACTAGAATATGTATTATTTACCCTATTATTATTCCATTGATAGAACAGAAATTAAGTTTCAGAAATATTTAGGTGTTTAAGGCAACAGGGCCTTCTAGAGGTGAAGTATAACTAGAGCTTTTTGTTAATGTGCCCTCTTGCTTTGGGCCTCATTTGGAATTCCTGAGATACTCCTTTCCCCATGGAGAACTGCAAGGTCCATCTCTATAGCTTAAGCTACTCTTGGGGTACTTCATTTTCTTTCCCCTATTTTCTTATTTCAGTGGACACTTTGGAAATATAGCTAGTTTTCATATGGGGATAAATTTTATATTAAAAATGGAAAAATGGGAATAATTTGAGGAGTCCTAAAATATATTGTTACTTACTGGGAAAAAAAGATTCATTTTTGGCTGTGGCTAAGCCACAGAAATAGCCTTATTTCACACACACACATACACACACACACACACAGAGAAAGAAAAGAATTTCCTCAATGGAGTTTTACTTATTATTTATACAAATAAAGTAGAGTATTGAGTAAAATTGTGAAGAAATGCTTTTAAGAACCATAATTGGTGAATCAGGAATTGAGATGGTTATATTACACACTTAAGGGGTAAAGTGCTAGTGCGGCACGGTAGGGATTTAGCTGTATTTCCATTAACAGGAGTCATGAGGCTAAATTTCTATGTACTACCATAGCAAATTTACCTTCTAATTTCATTTTAATGTTTTGAATACTTAATTTCCCATTTTTCAAAAACATGGTAAGGAGTATCTCCTACCATCATAGATAATAGCTCCTCAGAACTGCTAGAATGTTAATACCATCCAAGTTCAAAAGGAACTTACAGAAATAAAGAAGCAAATAACTAACACTAGGAGAACAATCTATAATTTTGGAGCTTCAATAAAGCATTCAGAAAGATTCCCTTATCTTTTGGTACAGAATCATATCTACCTTGGAGGGGACAGGTTTTGTGAATCTCTCTTCAGCAGAAATGAGGGATATGGTTAGGCTGAAGAAATGTTCTTCCATTTTATTAGAAACAAAAACCAAAAAAGAAACAAAAAGACTCAAAGCCCTGAAAGCTTTAGAAAGTCCAGATCAGATTTGGTTTTGAACATTTAGGATAGAGCGTGGTAAATAGGGCAGGCTTTGGAGACAGACTGTTCAAATCATGGCTCTACTACTTGTTACATGGCCTTCTCTGAGAAAATTCTTCTCTCAGTTTCAGTTTCCTTATCTATAAAATAGGGATAAGAATCTCTAAGGGACAGAACAGTGGTGGAGATCAAATGAGAAAATTAAAGTGAGGCCATCTCATAATGTTTGTCTCAAAGGAACAAAGGGGAAAGAAAGTAATTTGGGGGTACTTACTATCAGCCAAATATATGAAAGGCTGGGAATATAATAGTGAACAGGACAATGTTCCTTGAAAACATGTACTTATTAATAAATGTTTGGGAATGCCATTCTTGTTTGAAAAAATCCAATAACAATAGGCAGACTGGATAAAAATCAAATATAATAAAAATATTTTTAAAAAGGTATAATAAAAAAGAATTGGGACTTTCAAGTCTACTTAGCTGTATTAAAATGTTCCATTTCTCCATCTCTCTCTCTCTCTCGCTCTCTCTCTCCCTCTCTTTTTTTAACCATAGTGATCTATGGACCTGGTGACAATGCCTTAAATAAACGTCATTTGAAAATGTCTCTATGTAAGTTATGTCTATATGCTTTATTTCAAGCTGTATTTGAATTACACATATACCATATCGAGGGATAATAACAGTACAAACCTATATCAAAGGTTCTGTGAGGACAGAATGAGTTTATGTATAAAGCAATGAAAGCAATGCCAGGCACCAGTAAACACCTGATAAATGTTAAACCCTATAATTATAGGAATTAAATAATAAACCTCCATCATTTGGAATAAGCAATAGCTTTCAGAATTGAGAAGTATGAAGTAACCAGAAATCCACAAGGTGGCTCTCAAGGCCTGGCTTTTAAACACAATGGAGTTGCTTTATATTTCCTAAGAAATGAAAGAAGACTTATGAATGCCAACCTGACTTTTCAAAGAGCCTCATAAATTCATAGTTAATAAATACCTTGGAGACTACAAAGCTGTTTAATAAGTGTTATGTAATATAAATTTTATAAAGTGGAGAAAAATGAAGAAAATGAACAATTTTTATAGTTCTAAATTGAAAGAATCTGATGTTCAAAACAACTGACATCACATTTATCATATTTAGAATTTAAAATGTCAATACAAAATGGTAGAATTCATAGTGGAGTCAAATGTGAAGTCAAAACAATTAAATGCATTTTACCAAGATGATAAATCTGAAAACGTATAGCACAATGTCTGACAGCGAGCAGCTGTTCAGTAAAATCAGTTAAATCTCATGCATATAAAATACTTTGAAGTTACTATCATTTTATGCCCACTGACTTTTTCTTTTTTTTTTTTTTTTAAGATTTTATTTATTTATGTGACAGAGAGAGATCACAAGTAGGCAGAGAGGCAGACAGAGAGAGAGGGGGGAAGCAGGCTCCCTGCTGAGCAGAGAGCCCGATGCGGAGCTCGATCCCAGGACTCTGGGACCATGACCTGAGCTGAAGGCAGAGGCTTTAACACACTGAGCCACCCAGGTGCCCCAGCCCACTGACTTTTTCATTTAAAAATGTATTTTCATTGCTTTAAATCAGGACAAACATTTTCTGTGAAGGGTCATATAGTATTTAAGGCTTACTAGTGGACCACACAGTCCTTGTAGCAATTGTGCATTCTTTCCTCATGCTGCAAAAACCAAAAAAGCAGCCATTGACAAAAGAGTCTGGCTGTTTTCTAATAAAACTTCAATTACAAAAACAGGTGGCAACCTTTGGCCTTCAGGCTGTAATCTACCTATTCTTGATCTAAATCATTATCTCACATAATTAAATAAAACCTTCTGTAAATCTTAGGATGCTATCAGTACTCAAATTACTTGGGGAAGTGCTTCTCAAACTGTAATGTGCAGTAATTCACCTAGGGATGGATGGAGGCGAAATGCAGATTATGATTTGGTAAATCTGGTATGGGCCTGTGGTTCTGCATCTGTAAAGGTGACCCAGGCTTTTAAGGTCCTTAAGCATATGTTGTGTAGCAAGGTTATCAAACTCCTGGTTTTTTGGTTTTTGTTTTTGTTTTTTAAAGGTGTTATTTTTAAGTAATCATTATACCCAAAGTTACAACCCCAAGATCAAGAGTCACATTGTCCACTGACAGAGCCAGTCAGGTGCCCCTAGCCCTTTCCATTCTTGAAAAGAACTTTTATTTATGCTGCTTTAATCTGTCTATGTTAACCTTAGGAATTAAAACTGAGAAATTAAAAATATTAACTATTAGTTTTTTAAGAGTCTAATAACCCTATTCAATGTTAACACATTTTATGGAACTTAAGTGTATTTTATGTTTTAACTATATTTTAAAGAGTAGGATAAACACAATTCTAACCATATTGATAGATGTGGTAATCGAACACCTTATGCACTGGAATTCTTTGGAAGATCATTAAATAAAAAAAAAAGATCGTAACATGATAAAAATGTAAAATTAACTCCTTGGAAACTACAGATCATTTATCTGTCATATATAAAATATCTGTATTATGTGGCACATTAAATGCTTTAGTTCTTATATCTTGCCTTCATTTGTTCTCTACCTGCTTTTCTGCATGTCCATATTCAGGTCCTTGTGTAGGTAAAAAGCAGGAAATCTGACCACTGTTTTTTGCTCTTTCTATTAGAGACATAGCTGTTCTTACAGTGGCATTTCGAGCATGTACAAACACCATCACCTGAAAGAAAGAAAAGCAGTTTATTTAATACTAACATTCATTAAAAGCTTAATACTAGTCTGAAAATCACCATATATATATATATATATATATATACAACCATTAATTTTCCAAAATACAACCCACAGCTTATGAATTCCCCAACATTTCCTTATTTTAGAACAAAGTGTATATAGGATAAAGGCAAGTTAAATAAAATTCAATAACATGGCTTTATATACTGTTAACCTATAAATTGGCGGAAATCAGAACTGAAATTAATATATTATATAAAATGTTGAGTTTAATTTGTGCTTTTCTCTTTTGAAGACATGATTCATGAGTGCAATCACATATTATGGGGACAGAGTATAAAAATATATAAGAGTCTTATTTCTCCACTGTCAATGAAATTTCCAGTATCATAAAAATGTTTAAAGAAATTGAAAACAATAAGAACACTCTTCCTTGGACAAAATCATGTCTAAGAACAACCATTTAAATAGAGTTTCAGGAACTGTTGGAGATGAAAATGCTTCTAAAGGGGCATTTGGCATTTTCTGCTGTTGTTTTTTTTGACCTTCCTGTGGAATTACTCACAAAGTGACTGTGGAAATCTGAATTACGGGTAAGTCACGTATCTGGACGCTTTGTCAAGGACAAGTGGAAAAAAGTATTTTCAGGGACAGTCAGAATGTCAATGCAACTGAAGAGAATGAAATCAGAGAGTGAGGAGCGCTCAGAATCTGATGCCCATCAGTGCTGCCTTCTCCTCTTTTCTTCTTTGGCTTCCAAATCCCCCATCCCACCCCCATTCAGCTCAACCCCAGCCTTCCCAAAGTGCCATTACTGTAATACACTGATTTTACTCTTTTATATGGACAACCGATATTTTTCAATTTCATATGATGTGAATAAAGCACCTCTAGGTAATTTGGCATTTTAGTCAAAATCTGATACATAACAAACTAAGGACAATCAGCAGTGTGGGTGACTTAAAGACAAGTTCTAGCCCCAGTTTGCAACAAAATCAAGGGCTCTAAAACTCTCTGGAATTACCATAGATAGTATTCCCCTTAGGCCTCAGCAACATGGAAGTACTAATTCTTGCCTTTCCCTCAATCTCTCTCCATATTTATCTGTTAATTATGTTTTCCCAGAAGCTAAAATATTGGTGTTATTTCCATGACACACATTTAGAAAAATGCGCCACTGATGGTTTTAGTCAAGGAAGTGATAGGCTCATGCTAGCTGACCTAAGTAAAAGAGAAGGTCATTTTGAAAATGAACAAAGGTGAAAAGGGGAGGGAGGCCTGGAATCGACTGGAAAGAAGATGGAGTGACACAGATCTAGAGCACACACTACATAATTTACTCACAGTAATCTAATGTCCATAAACTTGCCAAAAAAACTGTTCCACGTACAGGATGTCAATTATAATTCAGAGGAGAGTAAAATCACAGAGTATAAACATTCAAGAAACTGGAATGCTTAAATCACTAATATTCTTTTAGAAAGTGTTCAAAGTCAAGGAGAGTAGATAATCTGGAGAAGACCGAAATTCCTTATTGAAAAACTCCCAAAGCATTTAGAGACAATAAAATAAGCATTGCAAGTCATCTAGAATGATTTAACATTAGTTAATCACAGCCATCAAGGATAGAAAGTGTAAGCTTTCATACTTGGTTAGAGCTCTAACTGATTTATTGATACTAATGTGTTTTGAAAAGAAATATGATCATCAGAGTATCCCTAAGAATATATGAATAAAAGTTATTTTAGTAAGCTTCATGATTATTTGGAAAATTCTTCTGTTTTCCTTATTTTCAACTAAAAAAAACCCAAATCTGATTTTGATAGGTTCTCTAACTTTCTGGGGAAACATCTTTATCTCATGGGATATCAGGAGTCTACCACTTAAGCTCACTGTAATATTTTCATCATTATTGACATAAATTGTTTAATACAAAGTCAGAAAAATTCTGCTAGCTATAATGCCCTGCTGAAGCTTCACCAGTTCAGAATCTCTCACACTGTGTATCACCCTGTCTCATAAAAAGTAAGGGTACTTCAACAGTGAGTTTCTTCTTAGAATGTTAAGGCAGACTTTTTTCTCTTACTGTAAAATTAAGTTTTATTAAAAACAAAGCCTCACTAAACCCTAACAATAAATTTTAAGAAAATCTAAATTAAAATGAAATTATTTTTTATTTATCCATTCTTTCAAATGTTTCTGAGAATTCTGAGAATCATTACCAAGCCCCGAGAATTCTGTGAAAGAGAGAGGCAACATTTCTGCCCTCAAGGAGATGACAATCTAGTATGATGTACTAAATAAGCACAAAATATTTTTCACTTGCTAAGTATTTTCTAGCCATGGATGTGTAAAGTACAGTTGAAAGAGGAAATATGAAAATGCAGAAGACCTGGTCCCATCTATAAAAGACATGTACAATTTAAGGAAGGAGAAAAAAACTACACACAGAGCATGGATAACACAGGAATGCGAACCATGAAGCTGCTGGGTCACCTTCAATCATCCACTGCGCTGTATTTACACAGTCCCTACTGAGTTCCAAACCATGCGCTGAGCACCATGGATAGAGTGAGAAATAGAGTCCAAGGCTCCAAATGGGTCCCCTCCTGCTGGCGAGGAAGAATCACTAGTCATCAGCCCTATCTCCCATAGAAGCAGGTGCAGGCTGGATGGAGGAGCCTACAGTAGTATTGAAAGGAGGGCACGTGTTGTGATGAGCGCTGGGTGTTATATGCAACTAATGAATCATTGAACACTACATCAAAAACTATAACTTGGCTAACTTAACATTAAAAAATACAATAAAATACTTATCCTTCATAATTTTAGTGTGTTAGCTTGAAGAAGTACATTCTCTTTCAAAGTTTTTCATACTGAGATCCAGGGACCTCTTCATGGGAATCAGTGCTAGGGTCATTAAAATAGACTTCTGGGTCCTTCCCTAAAACCAACTAAGAATATTTAGGGGTGGGACCTAAATTTTGAATTATTAACAACTTTTGAGATAACTACTACACTACTGTGTGAAATTAGTTAATAATTACTACCAACTTAATTTTCTTCTCCTAAGGTTAAACAAAGGAAACATAAACAAAACCGCTACTAAAGATATGATTTTAACAACTCCTTAATAACGTATCTTTTACATATATATATTTACATATATATATATATATGAAATATCAGGGAATATGAAGGTATTTCATATAACCAATATAGCCCCAAGATCATTTCCCAGATGGGCTTTTATAATGCAACCAGATTTCTATTCTCCATAATTCAAATGCCACATTATGTAAATCCTGTTGATACAAAGAACATAAGGGAAAATAAAATATGACCCTAAATCTTCATTAATTATTTCAGTCTGACTTGTCAACTTATCATTTTGCAAATTATTTTCTACTGCAGCCAAGAGAAATATTAGTTACAACTTAAAATAGCAATTTCTTTTTATTAAATGATCCATCACTTCTTGTTCAGTAAAATAAGCTCTTTTTCTTATTAAGAATTTTCTGTTTAGGGGCTCCAGCAGAAGCCATTACAAGGTTTTAGGTCTCTATAACAGACTTGATTTTATGGTTTGTTAATTTGGTTAATTAATTTTAATAGACATATAAAAATTATAACCAACAGAGAGGACAGCACTGTTTTATTTGGCATAAATAGCTCCAAATCAATCTTAGAAACACTACTGGTAACCAAACAGCAGTTAAATAGGCATAGGTCATTAAAATAAGATTATAACAGTAGATTCAAGTCAACAACATTGGTAAATTTTAATAGTTTTATGAAACTGTTTATATTTTTATCTTGAGGTTTGTTAGATTAATGCATGTAAAAATATTGTATATACTTGTTTTTAGTTAAAAAGCCATTTAGTTTAAGAATATATAATTAAATCAGTCCTGGGATAGGAGAGGGAGTATGTGAATTTGCATTTTGGTCCTGTTATTTGATGTGCCAAAGACAGTGTACCTTACATGAGATGCTGATTAAAGGTAATGAAAGAGTGAAAGCCAAGATAAACAATGATTCTAAAAACTAGAAGGTTTAAGTAACTCATATTGTTTCAATGTATTCAGAGGGAAGGACATATTATTTGAAAAATACCAAGAATTCTACTTTGAAACATTATTAGGGGCATCTGGCTGGCTCAGTTGGTTAAGTGTCTGCCTTCAGCTCAGGTCATGATCCCAGAGTCCTGGGATTCAGCCCTGCATTGGGCTCTCTGCTCAGTGGGGAGCCTGCTTCTCCCTCACCTCCCCACTCTTGCTCTCTCTCACTATCTCTGTCTCTCTCAAATGAACAAATAAAATTTAAAAAAAATATTAAAGAGGAGTCATTTAGGACAAACTATTTAATTTCTCCAATTCTTATTTCCCTCACTCCACAAACAGGTTCCAGAGTCACAAGTTTAATATAAAGTTTGAAGTACATAATGTAAGTAAAACATTGCATTTAGTAAAGTCATAGCTCTCAAACTTTAGAGCACTTCAAAATCATTTAAAAACACAATTGCTGCTCCTTTCCTCCACCACCCTCTCAGAGTAAGTAGGTGTGAGACAAGCCAAGACTTTGCATTTTTTTTCTTTTTTTTTTTTTGAAGATTTATTTATTTGGGAGAGAGAGAGCCGGTGTGGGGGGTGGGGAGGCAGAGGGAGAAGCAGACTCCCTGCTGAGCACGGAATCTGGATGCAGATGTGGGGCTTGATCCCAGAACTCTGAAATCAGGACCCCAGCTGAAGGCAGTTGCTCAACTGACTGAGCCACCCAGGTGCCTAAGACTTTGTATTTCTAACAAGTTCTTTTTATTTTATTTTATTTATTTATTTGACAGAGATCACAAGTAGGCAGAGAGGCAGGCAGAGAGAGAGAGGGAAGCAGGCTCCCCGCTGAGCAGAGAGCCTGATGTGGGACTCGATCCCAGGACCCTGAGATCATGACCCGAGCCGAAGACAGCGGCTTAATCCACTGAGCCACCCAGGCGCCCTCTAACAAGTTCTAAGGAGATGTTAAAACTCTGTACAGCAACTTTGAAAACCTGTCAGAAGTGGTAAGTATCAGCACCACTGTAAGGGTAATAAACAATAAAATGAGTTTGGCCTAAAAGACTAAACTGTGAGATCAGTAAATGACTGCTATAAATTGACACCTATATATTTATTCCCCATTGATTCAAATGTGTACATATCTGACACCACACAAAATAATTTAAAAGGCTACTTATCCTTTAACAGCTTTTGTAAAGGTGCTGTGCAAGATGAACGAGAAGTAAAAAGAAAATTAAAGGAATATTTAAGCCTGAGATTATTTGAAAACAGGAGGGAGGAGGGCAAGGATTAACTGTGAAATGTTGAATCAAAGACTCTTCTCTAGAAATCTCCACTAAGAAGGAAGACTGAAAAATATCTGAAAAACACAGACAACATGGCAGATAGATGTTCCACAGAAAATGCTGCTAAGGAATGACATTCTGTTTTTTTTTCTTTTTTTTAAAGATTTTATTTATTCATTTGAGAGAGAGACAGTGAGAGAGAGCATGAGCGGGGAGAAGGTCAGAGGGAGAAGCAGACTCCCATTGGAGCTGGGAGCCCCATGTGGGACTCTTGTACCGGTTAAAGAATGAGGCCTTAGGGTGAGGAGTTTCATGTCCTAGTGCTTTACGCTTTCACTCTAACTGTCCTGTTAGGTGTCCTGCTCTCAATTCTTTCCAGCTTTTTTAACCCAGGTTCCTCAAGAGAATTAACTCTAATGACCTAAACAAAGAGTGATTCTAAATCTGCGTGGTCCCCAGACTAGCAGCATCAGCATCCCCTGGGAATGAGTGAGAACTACAAACTAAGGTTCCAACACCAGATCTGAGTCAGTGACTCTGAAGAAGGGGGCTCAGCAATCTGGTTCAATGGGCCCTCCTGGTGGTTCTGACACACGTTATGTTAACATTTGAGAGCCTGCATCAAGCCAAACCTTCCCTGTGCTCCATTTAGAACATTCTGGTATCTTTGGGAGGATGGAGAACACAGGCAAATCATTTTCTATATTCTAGTTTGCATGGGGAGTGCCACTACAGATGTATTTCAAATATCTTGTATACCAGAAGAGCTCGTAAGCACAAAATAGTTTTTATTGCTGTGGTCTATTACCACATCTATGTTATCAGGTAAATGCAATTTTAAAAGGCTTGATTCTGCATGCTGTGCAATCAGAAGACATCTGTGTGGGACATTACAAGTAAGTACAGAATTCTCATTTTAGGCCTGCCAATGCTGGCCAGCTGAAGACACTTAAACCACCTGAAGATCTTTTCACATCAGTACAGTTTCTTCATTTATTTTTTACATTTGCATAGTATTCCATTACTCAGAAATGCCTTAATTTAGCCAGTACATTTATGTTGTTTCCAATCTCTCATTATTTAAAGCAATGATGTAATAAATAACTGTTCACAAGATTTATTTCATGTTTGTGAATATATTTGTTGGATAATTTCATAGAAGTGAAATTGTTAGGTCAAATATATATGACTATTCATTTAACTATTTCCTTATTCTGAACACTGTTTTGTTATTGGAGATTTTTCTTTCTTACCAATTTGTAGGTGTTCTTTGTATATGGAAGATAATATGCTTTGTCTTTTTCTATATTGCAAATATTTTGCTCCAGTCTATACTTTATCTTTTGACTTTGTTTATGTACCTTGTTTAGTATGGAAACAGTTAATTTTTCTTTAACTCTATCAGCATTTTTCTCTGTGGCTTTGAAGAAATTTACAGATAATCGAGTAAAAAATAGCCATAAGCATTTGAAAAGGTGCTGAACTTCACAAGCATTGTGTGGCTCTGGTAATTCAATAGTAGGCACAAACAGCACTGGATTTTGCTTTCAAAAATGGATATCTAGAAAGATACCCACAATATGGTGTTAAGTGCAAAAAAATCAAGCTGAAGAATAATTTCCATAGTAATATTCTGAGTATAATGTAAAGGATGTGTGTGTTTAAAATTAGTGATATGGATGGACACCCACCAAATACAATGCTTCACAAAACGGGAGTGGGAGAGGATAAAAAGAAGTTTCCTTTGTATTTCTTGTATTGTTTGTCTTAGCCACTGAAACAAGCCCTAATAGTTTTACAATGAAATACATAAATTATAATATTGAACAGAAAAAATAATCAATGATGACAATGAGGTTATAAAAACTTTTCATAATGTACTACTGTACTAGTATATTTGATACGATTATTTTATTGCTAGGTAATTTATGGTATCAAAGTAAAAACCTGAAACATATTTGACAATGTACTTATAAGGGTGATGGTGGTACTTTTGATCTAAGTGACAAATTTATCTTGTTTCAGAGTACCTGGAAATGCTTTAAGGAGAAAAGAGAAATGTTCTCATAGAAGAAAATAAATAACATTTCAAGGGAAAGTATACAGAGGTCAAAGGTACAGAGAAGAGAGCAAATCCACAGGGTGATAACACATTTTTGACAGAAATGGACACAGAGGAGCAGTAATATCTGGAAAAGCAAATAACAATCTCATTATAAAGTATGTATAAAGATAGAATTCATTCAAGACTCAGAAAAAAATGATACCACTAAAGGTAATACTTGAGAAATTATTTTTATGTTAGAGATTTTAAACTGAATAGAGAGAAGGCTATCATTACGAAAAAAAAAAAATGACTCAAGGAAGTATAAAAGAAAACAGCAGAAAGAACATAGGGAAACCAGAGAAACAATTTTAACATTGTAAATTGAAAGGACAATCAACAGGAAAAATTTTTAAACGGTGGGGTTAACTCACAAAAGGGGGTGTTTTTTTTATGAGGAGTCAAGATGAGCAAGAGAGTACTGAGGTACCCCTGAGAGTTAGTATGATTATTGAAGACAGATCTTACAAAAGGGAACTCTGATTTAAACATTTTAAAATATAGTTTTGCAGCCACTGAACTGCTTGAAAAGTTAGTACAAGTTCATAAAATTTCATTAGGAAAAAGAAAAGAACCCCTTTTACCTACATGGGGGAGATGGATGTTACTAATATGGTTAAATTAATACAGTAAAAATTTCCCTGATGCTTCCAGATAGAATTATTCTTTTGAGCATCTAACAAATTCATGTGCTCCTTCCCTTAAGCATTAGTCACTGACTACCTTTTATTTTTAGCTACTTTTATGCTTGACATAGCTCCTCTCCAAGTCTGCCATCATTCAGCAATTACATGACAGGAACTGGGGACATAACGAGTGGGCAAGCCCAGCACTGTTCCCTATGCTTTTGGAGCTTCTACTTAGTTACTATGGCGAAAGATTAGATCTGAGAAGATGGGGAACACAGAAGCTGCTACTTATTACATCAACAACTAAGGGAGGAAATAGCAACAATAAGAACAAAAATAAAAGGGAAAATAAATAAAAAGCATAATTGAAAAATTAATTGGTTAGCAAACTTAAAGTTAGCAAACTACTTGATTTAAAGATCCGGACATTTCAAGTTTCTTCATTATTGGTCTTTGGGCGTCATCTCTCTAAATTTTTCTTCCTATTGTTCAAAACCTCCATGCATTTGCTCATGTTTTATTTTACTTAGGTCTCCCTCCAATTCTCTCATGGAAATTCTACAAACCTTTAAATCCAGTTCTAATGGTTATATTCCAATTTCTCTAGGGAAATTAATCATTCCCACAGCACTTTGTTCATACTTGCGCCTTGTGTAATCTCAGCATATACACAGGTTTCCACCTTCACGTTAATAACTACTATGACGAACAATAAAAGGCATGATTTATTAAATGCTTATGTGCTAGGCCCAGTACTAGGTGCCACGCACAGCTCTCTATCTCACTATTAATAACACTACTAGATAGGTAATACTATTAGTGTTTTACAGATAAGAAAACTGAAGTTCAGAGTTTTAATAACTTGCTATTCATTCAAGAGCAGAATAGGGAATTAGCCTCATTCGAAAGGCTACTTTCATTGCATCAAGTTGTATTTCCTCCTTGGGTGTTGCCTAAAAGCAAGTTTACATCTTACTCATTTTGAGGTCTCCTTGTCATTCCCTGTCTCACTCTCCAAACTATCATTCAATCAGTAGGTACTCAATAAATGAGAGCTGAAATCCTGATGTTAAAAATGATCAGTTTTCACAGAAAACATTTATTTTTTTAAATATGAGCAGAAATTTGAATTTAAAAGTTTGTAAGTTATAATAGGATGTAGGCTGAGTTAATAATTTCACTGATACATTTATGGGGTATCAAGTTAACTTTCAAATTTTCCAACTAGATAGTTAATTTTCTTGGATTGTTTTTAAAAATGTATTAGCAAACAATTCACTGATATTTAATAAACCAAAATTGCTACTGACTAGTCTTCTAATACTGTTGTATAGCTATATGTATATATATTTTAAGGCCATTGCAAAGTTCAAAATTTGTGATTTAAAAAAGAAACAACTTATAAAATGAGCTATTCTGAGAGCATCTTAAAAAAAAAATTCTGGACTCTGAAGTCAAAGATGGTTCCTAAATCAAAGCTACCTATATTTACAATGAATCAAATTAATCAAAGTCATTAAGCAAAACAATGTCCTACTGATGGACAGGAATAAAGAAAGTATTCTTACGTTTAATAATGGTAGAAAATCTGACACTACTCTACCTGGATTACATCCACAAAACTATTATTACTAATAGTAATAGTTCAGCTCTGAAAATGGGGCTAAAATAATAAAATTTAAAATCATCTATTTTAATAATCATGGGTGTAACAACTAGCATTTATTATCAGATATTCCTGGCAACCAACTAATTTATTAACACATAGTTTTTTAGTTTAAAATGATGTGGTTAAATGTTTATCAGACCATGAAAATACAAACTACCACAGACAGGGTTAATTTGCCTTGTCCTACCTATATCAGAAAACTATACAATTCACTGACTAGTCTTCATGCATTAAATTATGCAAATACACCAAGAAAAGTAATCTGGAGTAGAGAGAACTGGTTCCGTAGCTCTAAGCTGTGTAATTAGATCTATACTCGGCAATTCACAGCCACCTCTGGACTTCATGCTGAGAATCTGCAGTTCTTCTCAAGAAACCTAAGCTTTTAAGTGATAAATAGATTCAGGTTATCATTACTGAATTATATTTAAGGCATTATCCTAAGTGTGAAATATATTCTTTGCAAATTTCTTTAAAAGAATAAGTTTTAATATTTATCAGTTTCTACGTTTGAGTTGGTAGGGAGCTTTAAGTGCTATATTTGGGTTAAAAGAAATCTATGATACTTCACATTTTCTAAACCCTAAAAGATACTTGTTATCAAAATGTACAGTAATAATGAAAACAAACTTGGAGGACTTAGTGTATACTATATACCATGACACCAAAATACACATCATTTTTCTAGCTAAGTCCACTGAAAAGAAAATAATCTTACAATCAATTCACCATACATCAGGGCATTGTACAATATACTTAGAAGCATAAGACAGTTCTAGTCAGCATAGCCTCTAAAATATTAAGACCACAAACTTCAGAGAAAAGAGTGTTTTTAGAATTTCAAAATGGTAAATATTTTGAATGTTTTTCTCCTTTACTATAAACTTTTTAATTAACAATGTTTTCTTAAGACATTAAACATATGTATATCTTTTAGAGGTAATACAATTTATGTTATCCAAGAGATGCCTGAATAAACAATAATTAGGAAGTTCCAGAAAAGAGCCTAGCACATAAAACGTGGTCTATTCAGTAGGTAAAAAAGTTTAGTTGTTCCACAAAGGTCTTCCTTATATTCTTCCCAAATCTGATCCCTATATATCCCACTCATTGGGACCAAGGTGTATTGTTCTCTAAGACAATAGAAAACAAATGCACTTGTTTTCACACATAAGAATTCTTTAAAAATTTGAAAAATTCCATCGTATCTCCAGTATTGACTGGGCTTTCTTCAGCTAAACATCACCAGTTCTCATGCTGTTTTCCATAAATGATAGCTATCACGGTTTGCCACAGTTGCATTTTTATTCTTCATTATTTAATATAAAAAGAATGTACTGAAAAAAATTTATTGAAGAAATGATTTGTTTAAATGTGTATAGGCTTTATGACTAAAGTGTTCTCACCTTGATTACATAGTTTAACATGACTTTACATTATATATTCAAAGATGTATCAATTTGAACTATAATTACTGAGAAACCTGACAGAATTTAAAAGGCATCTACTGATATCCATTTCTTAAAAATGTGAAAAATGGTTTTTTAATAATTAAAAGATCATATGCTTCCTTAAAAGAATCTTTAAAAAAATTCATCACTGAAAATTATTGGGTTGCTATAGATTTTTCATGTACTATTGATGACTTCCTCAAGGCAGATTTTTCACATTCTCTGCATTATCTTCTCTTTGCAGGGCAATAACAGGTTAAATTAAAATGTCGCTTTTGCAGGGGGTTTGAAACACTGAAAGGGAAGTAAAAAGGCCATGGTTCTAGTTTCAGTTGCAAAGCTTACTAGATATCCAGCTTTGGGCATATCATTAGCCTTAGTTTTGCCATCTGTAATAAGAAGGTGGACTAATGAACTTCATGATGTTTTCATAAATTCAACGATAAAGTAAACATAATGATGATCTATCAAATGTCTTTAAAACACTTTCCATCTAAAATAAGATTATTTGGGAGCTGATCAGAAGATGATGAAAATATGCTTTATAAGTTCAAACTATAATTAAAGAAAAAAATTAAGAGTATTATCCATCTTAATTTTCAAGTAAATAATATCTTTCCACACAGGAGTTTTGGCAATGATTCAAACTGTAATGACAGAATACTTGTATCATGGTATGAATTTATTTAAGAATGATTATGGAGTATATCAAGTCAACAAACTGAGGGGTGTTAAATTTTGGCCAGCAGGGCAAAGACAGCATGAACTGTGCAACTCTCTGTGCAGAATTCACAATTAATAAGGATGACCCACAGCACTGGAGAGAAGGTGCTCTGGAAAGGTATACCCTCTACTTTTCGGGCTCAACCCTAGTTTCTAGAGCTGATGCAGCACTTTCAGTTAAGAGCCTGTCTTATATGCAAATATGTGACTTTGTACCTAATCTGGGTGACAAAGGAGTCATACTCACCTGATGAATAACAGATATTACATTAGAAAACTTACAGGCTACTGTATTCAGCCAGTGTATCCAGTTAGAATTCAAGATGGTATTCAAGGCGCATAAGAGAAAATCAGGGGTTTGGTAGGTCTAATGGATACATGATAAAGTAGAAGACCAAATCCCATCTCTATAAGAAAAGCTGAATTGATATTCCACACTTGAGAGATTAGTCTACCTGGTATCACAAGAACAGAAACTACTAGTCCTTATGCAAATTATGAAAAACTACTGCTATAGGACAGTGGTTTAAAAACTTATTTGGCTGTGGAATTCTTTCTTCCAACAAATTCTATTGTAGCAGCTCAATATTTATATAAAAAGATGAAAGCTACTGAAGTAGACCTCAGAGATCCAGATCTCATTTCTTCCTCCCAAACAGCACACGTTTCCTACTCCTAATGTCATGACAGCAAGTCCTGTGGCACCTTGGAGCACCCTGGAGGAGCCTGAAAGTGAAAGCTTCATGAGGAACTCTTCCGTTCAATGTTCTGTTTTTTTGTTAAAAGTTTGAAAATTCTAAAATCCAATCATCTCCTTCATTGTTCTAGACAAGATTTTGGGAAAGCAGTGAAATAATCATTTTAAAAATAAACACTTTCCACACTAGTCAGAATGGCTAAAATTAACAAGTCAGGAATTGACAGATGCTGGAGAGGATGCGGAGAAAGGGGAACCCTCCTACACTGTTGGTGGGAGTGCAAGCTGGTGCAAACACTCTGGAAAACAGCATGGAGGTTCCTCAAAAAGTTGAAAATAGAGCTACCCTACAACCCAGCAATCACACTACTGGGTATTTACCCTAAAGATACAAATGTAGTGGTCCAAAGGGGCACGTGCACCCGGATGTTTATAGCAGCAGTGTCCACAAGAGCCAAACTACGGAAAGAACCTAGATGTCCATCAACAGATGAATGGATAAAGAAGATGTGGTATATTTATATAATGGGATACTATGCAGCCGTCAAAAGAAATGAAATCTTGCTATTTGCGACAATGTGGATGGAACTAGAGGGTATTATGCTTAGTGAAATAAGTCAATCGGAGAAAGACAACTATCATATGATCTCCCTGATATGAGGAAGTGGAGCTGCAATGTAGGAGGTTTGGGGGGTAGGAAAAGAATAAGTGAAACAAGATGGCATCGGGAGGGAGACAAACCATAAGAGACTCTTAATCTCACAAAACAAACTGAGGGTAGCTGGGGGGGGGGGAGGGGGAAGGTGGCGGGGATATGGACATTGGGGAGGGTATGTGCTATGGTGAGTGCTGGAAAGTGTGTAAACCTGGCGATTCACAGACCCGTACCCCTGGGGCTAATAATACATTATATGTTAATTACAAAAATGTAAAAAAAAATACAAAGGGAGAAAAAAAAATAAAACACTTTCACCAGTTTCTAAATACCGTTCTCTACTAAAAGAGAGCCAGGCTTGCAGAAATTGTTAATTCCAGTTCTGGGACTGGAGCATGTCAAAAGAGCAAAGAAGCAAGCTTGAAGGGACTCCCAAGTGCCAAATTTGGGCTAATAAGATCATCAAAGTAAGTAATACAATAATGGATAATAACCCACTGAGTAAAATAAAATTCAAGTCAATAGAAAAATAAATTAATAAACAGGAGACAGGAGTAGTTCTTCCTTACATGCAGTGGAATGGAAGGAGTGGCAGAGTTAGAGACTCATTAACACATGCTAAAATGAGTGGGTGAAAGTTAATTATAAAATCTGTACATTTACATTTTATGTATAATCATTTGATTAACCTTTGTTTCCCTCATCAGATTATAAGCAACAGTAAAGCAGAGTGTCTCCTTCTGATTTCTGTCTTCAGCACAGTGTCTGACACACGTAAATATTCAATAAATATTAGATGAATATTGGCAGTAATGTCTTGGTTTAGTTTTAAAAGTCATTCTGTTCAATATCTAGACTGATGATTCAGATATAGTTCACATGCTAAAAGAAAGTGTAGCAGTTTTTGTACTGGGTACTTTACCCACTGAGCTTTTACCTTAATGAGGCAAATAAACTACATAAAGAGATCCCAAATCATGAACCATTCTCAGTAAAGTTTTTAAGTCTAGAATACTATTTCCATTTTAAAATTTCAGGCTAATTGTAAGTATGAAAAGGTTATAGGTATCATCAATTTTTAAAAGTTCATAAAGACATATACATATAAAGTAAAAAAAAATAAGGAACATAGATTGAAGCCTACCTACTTGCAATGATTAATTTAATGATAAAATAATATAATGATGAGGTTCTAAAAATCCAAGCACTCTGATTTCAGGTTGTGTCAAAGATGTTCTCAAATATGACTAAAATCTGAATGATGTGACCCAAACTACACTGCTTCTAATTAGTCCCCATGGTACAAATGTAGATCAACTTAATTAATTGCTAAACCCAGTCAATCCAATAAAGGCCACTAAGACAGAATAAAGAATGTCTCTTCAATACATTATAGTATCACACACAGAAAAATATTTTATGACCTCCATGACAGTCCAAATTGCATTGACATTTGTTATTGACAGCCCCAAAATAACAACATCTATTCTGTAGAGCAAATTAAGGAAGACTAGCTAGTCTATTACTATGCAAATAAAATTCATTAGTAAGCTAACAATTTCATTTCTACAGATGCCACTGGACTTCAAGACCTGTAATTATTCAACATTATAAGATGTTCCGGACTGAATCTAATTTTAGTAAATTAACAACATAAAATGTATTTTTAAGCCTTCTGTCAGTATTGTTCATTTTTTTCTTAGACAATAATCACTATTTATAATTCTTAAATACCCAACTCTGCACTTAATATTCTCAAATATTAGATGACATTAGACTGAGGAGATTCTTCCTAAAAGAATATACTTTTAAAAATTTACTTTGGGGGGGGGCACCTGGGTGGCTCAGTGGGTTAAGCTGCTGCCTTCGGCTCGGGTCATGATCTCAGGGTCCTGGGATCGAGTTCCGCATCGGGCTCTCTGCTCAGCAGGGAGCCTGCTTCCCTCTCTCTCTTTGACTGCCTCTCTGCCTACTTGTGATCTCTGTCAAATAAATAAATAAAATAAAATAAAAAGAACTTGTTAGAAATACAAAGTCTTAGGCACCTGGGTGGCTCAGTCAGTTGAGCAACTGCCTTCAGCTGGGGTCCTGATTTCAGGGTTCTGGGATCAAGCCCCACATCTGCATCCGGATTCCATGCTCAGCGGGGAGCCTGCTTCCCTTCCTCTCTGCCTGCCTCTCTGCCTGCTTGTGATCTCTCTCTGTCAAGTAAATAAATAAAATCTTTAAAAGAAAAAAAAATTTTACTTGAGGGTACCTGGGTGGAGCCTTGGGGGGAGCCTGCTTCCTCCTCTCTTCTCTGCCTGCCTCTCTGCCTACTTGTGATTTCTCTCTCTGTGTGTCAAATAAATAAAAATCTTAAAAAAAAATTTTACTTGGGCAGCAAAAAAATCATACTAAACCAATACACTCTCAATCAAATTTACTTGCTAGATGAAAACTGTATTGCTATAAAGGAAAAATCACAAGTCACAAAATTATAATTTGTCTTAGATTGGCTCTTAACTGTCTCTATTTTTTTTAGGCCATTTTCACAAACACAAATGAAAAACACCCCAATTCTCCATAAATCTGTATTGTACTCTTCAGTGAACCCTCTTCATTAAGGAAAAAAAAAAAGAAAACTAAAAAAATGATATATCTACAAACTTACAGTTGAGATATTATCCCACATTTTAAAAAAGGCAGGTTGCCATTTGACCATCCATTTAGCCATTTAATTTTTTTTGGCCTTTGCTCCATAGAATCTAAAAAAATATAGCTATAAGACAAAGTAAATCAGATGCCATAGTCAGAAAATTGAGATCCAAGTTTACAGACAACAGAACAAAAATACTACTGGAGAGAATATGCAATGTGGGTAAAGTTAGAAAGCTTTTTTTCCCCTTCCTCCAGATTCTTCTCCACCCAAACCCCCGCCCCATCCTCTGTAAGCAGTGTCTACTAGGCTGGTTTGATAGAGTATATATCCTTTCCAGAAACCTAGGTCTTGCTGGAAAATAATCCTCCCTTAAGTTCCTGGTATAGGAAAATGGTCAGGGCCATCTGAGAGATGGACAGTTAAGTCCACCTATAATGGCAGAGAATGTCTCCACTCCCCCAGAACCATTTCCTTCCATTTAAGGGTAATAAAGTATAGAGGCTCCTTTCTAATCTCTCAAGGAGAGAACTGCTTATGCCCCAGGGTACAGGTCCTCCCTTCCTTCTTCAACAGGTCATCTGTTTACATTCTAGAGTAAAATATAAGGTCCTTGGGTCACTTGGTCTATTTTCTCTCTTCCTTCCTCATCTCTCTCCCTTTTCTCCCTTATTGTTCTTCTCCCTCTTCTTCCTTCTTCTGTTTTTCTTTCTCTCTCTCCATCCCCTCCCTACTCCCCCGATCAGAGAGGGCACAGACGTGCCAGCAACAACCATACATATAGCTTCAAATTTCATAATTTTATAGCTCATCTTCTATGGTGTAACCCATGTGCATAGAGGCAGCCAGCTCTCACCCATATTGCCCTGTGGGAGGCTAGGGAGAAGCAACCAATAGGATGCCCTGTGAATAAACATGAAGTCTGTTCCAAGTGTCTCCTATTTCTGTTTGTGAGCTTGTGTGTGTGTGTGTGTGTGTGTGTACACCCTTCATAAGACTTAACAGGTCTTTAACCATATTTCAGGAGCAGCCACTAAGTTGAATGTTATATAGTCTGGAAATGCCCACTTTATTTGCCAGAATATACTTAGAGCTGTATTTCCTATCTGTTCATTTATAAAAACCAAGGGAAAAAAAACGAGATATGAGACTGTTGTGTTATTCCCTTAAAAACAGTCCTGATTTATAATATTATCTGTAGAGACATAATTTCTTTCTTCCCACCCCTTCTCACTTATATGCTACATTACAACAACAACAAACCAAAAAGATAAAAACTCCAGCTATAGGCAAGGCAGTAAAAAGCTGCAATGGGTAATTAATCTGAATATTCACCTACCTTTTATGCACTTTGAGCAAATACATGAAAAGTTCTATCAGATTTCCCTGGGACACAAAATTTTATAATAGGCTTTAATAAAAATATTGTCTGTCCAATTTTACCAAAAGAGGGCTATAAAAATGTAGTCAACAAATGCTTATTGAGGTAACTAAACTTATTAAACATATCTACCAACTACTTGCAAGTCCAAATATCAGTTGGAAACTGGTTAATAAAGAGATTCAATATGTCATTTTCTAAAATGAAATAAATAGCTGTCAAATTAAATTCTGACAATTTATTGTGATATATTCTGAATGGCTATCTAGAGAATTTTCTATGATATTATAAAAAGAAAAAGGACTACACGCAGTCAAACATTGTTTTAGTAATTTATAAGCCTACATTAATACTGTTATTTAAATAATAATATAAATAATTCAAATAATAGTATAAAATGAACATGTATGTAAGTTAGGTTCTACTTTTAACAGATTAAAAATACTGAATATACAAAGTGTTTGACAGAAGTGAATACTATAAAACAGACTAAAAGCTTCTTTATATTATTTAACCTAATAATTATGTACTTACTATAACTTAGTACTATTAATTACAAAAGTCACATCAATAAATTACCAAATAATCTAATAAAATCAATTCCTAAATCTAGAATATTTTACTTAAAAGAGCTATAGATCTACATGGAATCTTTTTTTAAAAAATATTTTTATTTATTTATTTGACAGAGAGAGAGAACACAAGTAGGCAGAGAAGCAGGCAGAGAGAGAGGGGGAAGCAGGCTCCCCGCCGAGCAGAGAGCCCGATGTGGTGCTCAATCCCAGGACTCTGAGATCATGACCTGAAATGAAGGTAGCAGCTTAACCCACTGAGCCACACAGGTGCCCCTGCATGGAATCTTTAAGTAACAAAATTTATAATAAATTATGTATTATTTAACTAACTTCACCTTTTACGTAAACCATGCAGTTATGTCAGAAAATATGCATTTATACATTGGTTACATGCATAAAGCATATATGCCAAGCCCAACAGTTATTGCTGTTTTTATGTAAGATATTCTAGAGGTGTGAAAGAGAAAGAGAGGAAAATTATACAATAATATTGTTAAAAAAATAGTATCCGGAAGAGGGCAAAGCAATCTGTACTGCCTTCACATTTTGCCACTTTATACATGTAGAAGGCCACCAAAGATGCCGCAAAGAAGGAGAAAATGGATAGAAAAGTTACTAACTTCTATCAGGAACCTATATTGAGATCAGGCATGTAAAAATAGAGATGATACACAACTACACAATAGATGAAAGGGATGGAACACAAGCTTCACCTTGCAGTTCAGAGTTCACTGGTGCTCAAGAATGTATCGAATAGAAACAAAATGAGTTTCAGGAAAATAAAATTATTTGTTTTGCTTCTACTTTTTTCCAAGCTTATGGACAGCATTAATTTTTTCTTTTGACCTTTTGGCTAAGTATTTATCATCTGTACAAGGATAGATCTAAACCTAGTTTATACCCTCAAAATTTCTCAGCGTCATTCTCAAACTGTTTTACTGTGCTCTGTTTTTGCTGTAAAGTCCAGAAACCACTAACAACCAATGTAAAAAAAAGTTCAAATTCCTAAAGATATGTGCATACTTGTATTAATCTGTATGTACCAGGAGAAACTGAATACATTTCAGGGGTAGGAGGTACTGAAGATAAAGTGAGGTAAGGGGAAAGTAATTCTTTAGCCTTTTCTTTTTGCACCTTTGTGTTAATTCACTTGTTACAAGAATGTATCATTTCAGTAACATGAAAATCCTCAGAGAATTAGGAAAAAAATGCTAAAAACAACGAAGTAAAAATGCAATACTAATATTCTTCATTAAAAAACATTCCTTTTGCAAATGAAGAGAACATTACAAGGTTAATAAAGGAACTATTATATATAAAATTTCAAGAATGTAACTGAGTACTCTTATGGTAAGCTGTATTTCAGAAAAATGAATTTTTTCTCTGTTCTCTTAAAAATGTAAAATTTTAAAAGGGTTCAAAAGTTACTTCTCTAGGGCTTAATGAATAGAAATAAAAGAAAGAAAGAATATATTAACTTCAAATAACTGGTGGCACAAATGATATCTATATCATGAAAAACAGCTAAGTCAGATGGATATCTCAAATTAGGAGAAAATGAGATAATTTAATATGCTTAACAGAAAAGACTATAACTAGATGAAATAATATCAAGAATAAACTTATGTAATGAAACATTTTATTTATTTATTTATTTATTTATTTTTAATAAGAGGGTTTTTTTTTGTTGTTAAAGATTTTATTTCTTTATTTGACAGATCACAAGTAGGCAGAGAGGCACACACACACACACACAGAGAGAGAGAGAGAGAGAGAGAGAGAGAGGAAGGGAAGCAGGCTCCCTGCCGAGCAGAGAGCCGGATGGGGCTCGATCCCAGGACCCTGGGATCATGACCTGAGCTGAAGACAGAGGCTTTAACCCACTGAGCCACCCAGGCGCCCCTGTAATGAAACATTTTAAAGGAGAATACCAACATTCTCACTGATCTTTATAGCCAACCGGGCGGTGGGTGGGGAGGATTTCCTCAAGAAGGTAATCAAAGCACCCTTTGATGTCATTCAATATCTCCATATTGTTCTACTCTCTGCCTGAACATTCGGCTTACTGTAGAGTGGATGATTATTTTCTCAATTTTCCCTGAGGTTAGTTGCCCCCTAATTCCTTAAGGATTACTTCAGACTTGCAAAGACTACCATATCCTATTCACTTATTCATCAAACATTATCTGTGCACCAACTGTGCTCCAGTCACTGGTGAGGCCATGACAATATAATGATGAGCAAGACCATAGTTAGCCATCTTCTTCATGGGACTGATATCTTATAATAAAAAGTGGCATTAACCAAAACCAGCCAGAAAAAAATGTAACTATAGTCAGACTTATGAAGACCTAGGCTAGGCTACTACATCATTCATAATAGGGAGGTAAAAGAGGAAGGGAGGTATACAAAGGCTTCTCTAACAAAGAGAAAATCTGAAGGATTTAATACAGGATAACTAAGCAGAGATTAAGGAAAGATGTGTAAGATAGAGGGATTAAGTTATACAAAAGCTCAGAGGTAAATAGAAGAGCATCTCTATGATGAGGGTCTGAAAGAAGACCGGGAAGACAGGGGTAGGAAATGAGGGAGAGAGAGGTATGTGATGAAAACAGAAGGTAAAAGCCAGACAATATAGGGACCCCCAAACCCTTTTAAAGGAGCTTGAAGCATTAAATTGTCGCCCTGGATCTGTACTTTGAAAAGATCATTCCAGCCAGCTGGAATGTACAGAGCAGCTAGAGGAAGGCCAGAAGGGATGCAGGTGGAGCAATTAAGAGGTGGTTAGAACAGCTGATGGACAACATGATGGTTACTTGGATTAGACAGCGGAAGTAATGGTTCAGGAGAAGGAGGGAATGGAAAGAAATGAAATTTGAAAGACACTTAGGTAAAATGAGTAGGTGCTAATGAAGGATTAGGAAGGAGAACAAGGGAGAGTTAGTTGACAAGGACAACTTTTAGGTTTCTGACTTATGAAACTAAATCTATAGTTACGCCATTTACTTATCCAAGAAATAAGGATGGAACACCATTGGTTTAGGTGAAAATTTTATGAATTGGGTCTGGACATACTACATTTCAGATGTTCTTAAAGTAGGCATGGCTCAAATTTTAACTCCTAAGTTAATAAGTATAACTGATAAATTTTCATTATATTGTATCACTGTCTGATATAATTCTTTCTATGACAGTGGTATAATATAATAATAATTCATCAGTTAAAATTACAAATTTAGGAGCTAAAATTTTAAAATTGGACATTATGGATCAGGAGCCCTTATTTCTTAGCACTATCAACTGCTAGGCTGATCCTGTGATTACAATACTATATATTAGCCATGACTACTTTAGGAATATAGAAAATTATGTTGACCCAGGCATTCTGCTGTTCAGCCTTTCAGAGTCCAAAGCCAAAGGTAGTTTTAACTAAATATTAAGGTAAAGCAGAGCTTGATGCATTCTTAATAAAAGTTTTTCTTTAAAGGCAAAATTTCCCGATGGCAGTAGCTCACAGCTGAGAATAAAATTGAGGGATTTCAGAGAAATTATAGAAGTGGAAGTAGGTTCAAATGCTAATTTCTCTTTGTACCTTTTTTTTTTTTTCCTGGCTCTAATGATATAAAATTTTCCTTGTTTCTCTTTTGCCATCCTCTTACTTTCTTTATAGCCTTTTCTTTCTCTACCTGGTTTGTTCCCAAACCTTTTCTAAATTTATAACTTTCTCTTATTTCATCCTATTCCATTTATGGCCCTTACAGAAATAACTCTTATATTTATGGGGCGCCTGGGTGGCTCAGGGGGTTAAAAGCCTCTGCCTTTGGCTCAGGTCATGATCCCAGGTCCTGGGATCAAGCTCCGCATCGGGCTCTCTGCTTAGCAGGGAGCCTGCTTCCTTCTCTCTCTCCACCTGTCTCTCTGCCTACTTGTGATCTCTGTCTGTCAAATAAATAAATAAATAAAATCCTTAAAAAAAAAAAAAAAAAAGAAAGAACTCTTATATTTATGTTAACAACCCAGACCTCTTTTCTGAGCTCTAGACCCATATTATCCTGCCTAGTCTCTCCTCTTGGGTATCTGAAATGTAGTATGTCCAAACCCAGAAGTAGAGATTTCATGAATGCTTCTTGTAGGTTTTCTTGTAGTTAAAAAAATCCTGTCTCACATTGAGGTCCTTTATCCATTTCGAGTTTATCTTTGATATCAGCCACAGCAATTTCTTTCAAGATATGTCACCAAAGGCAAAGGAAACAAAAGCAAAAATGAACTTTTGGGACTTCATCAAGATCAAAAGCTTCTGCACAGCAAAGGAGACAGTCAACAAAACAAAGAGGCAACCCACGGAATGGGAGAAGATATTTGCAAATGACAGTACAGACAAAAGGTTGATAT